>JAASGD010001475.1:0-10453 GCA_023334115.1 Globisporangium megalacanthum | reverse complement strand
CGGTTCACGATGCTCGCGATGGCCAAGGGCGTGACGTACATCCGCGAGAACAAGAAGTTCGAGGTCGCCATGTACCTGCTCTTCATCACGCACGAGTATCCGTTCATCGCGCTCGAGAAGAGCTCGAACGTGTCGTGGGAGGACGTGCAGGCGCTGTGGAACCGGCTCACGATCGCACTGTGCGTGGGCATCACGATCCAGGAGAAGCTGCGTAGTAAGTTCAGCGGCGGCAACACCTCCAGGATGTCGTCGCACACGGCAACAGGCGGTCCGAAGGGGGTAGAGCTGGCGCCGGCGTCTAGGAACCCACGAAAGGTACTTGGTAACCTGTCGTTCCGCTCACAAGTGCGTCCTGCGCTGCCGGCTGTCGCTGTCGCGTCGAAGCGGGTGATCTCGACAACAAGCGACGACTAGGAGGGGTCTACGTGTGCACGATAAAGAGACGAACTTCGCTCGACTCTATGAGTGGTAGGAAAAGTGTTGTGGGATGCGACTTCGTGTAGGTTCGACGTCAGCGAGGCTCGTACAGACCAACACCTTCGACGTGTTCTGTCTGAGACGTTCCCAGGACGTGTACAGGCAGCCAGGATGGCGGCGTGGCGGCCAATGTGACTGATACAGCAGCTGCGATAGGCACTGACGGACCTCAACCATTGGGGACTTCGTGTCGGTATCGACGGCCTCGGACGCGTTCTTCCGACTGACGTGGCTCAACTGCGAGTTCATTGCGTCGCTCGCAAAGTTGTGAGTGTTGGGCTGAAGTATACACTGTATCTGAACGAGAGGCATCAGTAGTGAGAGAGATCGAAGTTGATGACGAACAAGAGGCGATCGGAACGATGGCTTCTGCTGCGAGCACTGTGGTGGTACAGTACCTCTCTGAGATCGTGACGATCTTGACTGTCCTCCAGATTCCCTTAGCGACATGGTCAATAGTGTCGTAGGATGCAGCGCACTGAACTCGCTGAGTACTGAAAGTGAAGCGGAGGGCCTCAGTTCAGCCTCACAAAATACTAAATACTCAACACTCCGCCGTGCCGCGCTTGGTGAGCACCACGGGCTGGTTGCACGAGCGCCTTGAGGCGCACAGCAAGTATGTTGTCACTATAACCCATGACTCTATCTCCAGGAATAAGGATGACGGCATGACTATCTCCAGGGAGTTGCAAGCTGACAGCGATCACCTGCGACGCTCGCGAACGACGTGTCGACACACTCGCGGTCTCCGACAAACGTGTAGTTTATATAGTGAAATCAAGTATAACTGCGTGTAGTTTCAAACTACACGCAGTTATACTTGAATTCACTATATTAACTACACGATCAGAAAACTGTGCGTTTTCTGTGCGCGCTCGAACTCGACAACGACATGTTGTCACGAACCTCGTCACTCCAGCTTTCTTCTTCGTCCGGAAGAACGAGCACGCACGCAGCATCCGTTTCTCTCACCGCAACACGATGGCCCGCTTCCTCACCGCCACGCTGCTTCTGGTGGCCGCCGTCGCGACCGCCTCTGCGACCGCCGACGCCGCTGACCTCGACCAGCAGATCTCAGCGGACATCCAGCGCCTCAAAGACCAGATCGCGTTCCTCGAGGCTGTGCAGAAGTACGAGGCGGAGGTCGCCGAGGTCGCGGCGAAGGACCACGTCGTAGTGAGCGAGCTCTCGACCGCCTCGACGATCTCCGTCTCGGCGCTCGCCACGTCGTCGTCCGGCTCGGGCAACGCCACAACCGACGGCTCGGAGGACTTTTCCATTGAGGAAATCCCGACGTCCGCGCCGTCGGCTCCAAGGCCCACGACTGCGAGTCCGAGTCCGAGTCCGAGTCCGAGCGTCGCATCGGACGCCGATACGTCCACTGTCGCGCCAACCACTGTCGCGCCGAGGACCACGGCGCCGACCCCTGCGCCGACGAGTGCTGCGTCCACACTCGCGCCTGCGGCCGTCGCTGCCGCTGCCACTATCGTCGTCTACGCCATGCTGTAATCGGCCTCTTGTGCTCCAGCTGACATCGAGGCATACAGCGACCTCGAGTGGGCGATTGTAGTCTTACTGAACAGAGGCACTGCGTCGTTGGGTTGGCGGGTCTTCCTGCTCTTTACCATCCATTTAATCTAATGTATTCGATGGACAAAGCGACACAGTTGACTTGGCAGATTGATCGAGAAGATGCATGATGGAGCACCACCAGACATGGAGGAGTGGTGCTCCTCCATGTCTGGTGGTGCTTGAACCGAACAGCCAATCACGGATTTGTCACACATTTCGCAACACTTACAATTTTTCATATAAAACTGTTCACCACTTACTGTATGGAGAAATACGGTTCGCATTTTTTATAATAATTACAAAACAAATCCAATTTTCATTTTTAGATTTGTTAAACAATTTTTGATTTCCATTTTATTTTTTGTTCAATTTAATTTCCATTCAATTGATTTCTTAATTTAATTTCTATTCAACTGATTTCTAAATTGGCGTTAACCCCCATTCCCTCCGGAAATCCAAATCCGAAATTTTCGCATGTTAGACGTACAACATGAAAAATCAGATGCTTCACTTGGTTTTTGAATAGCCCGCTTTAAGTGCGGCGCCTGTGCTTGAAAAACGCGACACGCCATTTTTGGGGTTGCCCAGTCATTGAACATCGGTGCCAACATGCCAGAGCTGACAAGTTGGACTTGTTCATAAAGTGTACATTTTGGAAACTATATGTTGCACGTCCAACAGGAGCAAAATGGCCCGGCTAGCAAATGTACCATAGTCCGTCCGTTCTTTGGCTCCAGTCATCATGTGAAACCATAAACACCAAGCAGTTGATGATCACATTGTACTGAAGAAATCCAACTGCTTGTGAAATGTATTGAGATTATGCTTGTTGTCATGCACACACATCATAAAAAAAGTGGCACCCCAAAAACGCACGGAGCTGTCGCTGACTCTTTGCCACTCTGCATTTGTGGCGGTGCCAGCCTCCACGGAAAACGCTCCACGTGCTCTCGCTCTCTCCGCCAACTCCACCATTCGCAACAGCGCCGCCTTCGCCAATCGCACCACTGCCGCCCTCGACACTCGCACCGCCGCCGCTCTCGCCTCTCGGACCGCCTTCGCCCTCGCCGCTCGCACCGCCGCCGCCCTCACCACTCGTACCGGCGCTCACACCGTCGCCACTCGCACCGTCACCGCTCACATTATCACCCCTTGCAACTCTCCCACTCACGCAACGCATTGCCCGCAAAGCTTCGTCGTGTTTCCTATGTCATTTTGATTGCCTCTCCGCGGTTGTGCGTGTGCTCGCACCCCGGACTACATCTAAACATAGTACATCAACCGCCATCTGCACTAAGGGTTGGCTGTATGGGTCACACACGCAAAGAGGGAGCCGTTGCGCTGAGAAGATCCTGCTAGACGACGCTTTGTCGCTTCGGCGACACAGATAGTTATGACCAACGTGGTTGAGCTGTCCAGCGGCTTGCTGCAGGAGACCCGTCTGACATGTTGGCAGTGCAACATGTGCAAATTTGCATATTGTTCGTACAACATGCTCGACTTAGGCAAAACAAAACATGCTCCCATTGGCTTGTCAAGTGCTGTTGGGGTCTCCATTCAGGTATAGCCTAAGCACACGGATTCACACACACCTTTCGTTCCTGCCTAGCAGCATTAGCTCGCATGCTGTGATGCCGATGCGGACCTACCAACCTCCTCAATGTGCGCTCGTGCCTTCGTCTTTCATCGCGCTCTCGCGTTCCGCCGCCTTCGTCACCCCTCACTCATGTCGAAGTCGATGATCCCGTTGCTTCGGCGCCGATTGCACCACCAGCGACACAGTTTCCTCTTCGCCGCGTCCCCCCCCGCCCCATCGCCTTCACCGTCTCCAAGCGGGTGAGCTGCGATTCGTGTACGTCGTCAGCGTATGGCTTGTTGTTGATCTCGACCCCTTCCGCTATTCGCTCGTCGCTTCTCGATTCGCTTTGGTTGTGTTCGTCGCCGTCCGGACCAGCCCGTCCTGTCACGAAAACACGATGCTGGTTGGACTGGCGCATTGGTTCCTCGACGTCAAAGCAATCTAGCAACACGAAAAGTCTCACCTGCACTTTCGCAAGTCGGTGGGGTCACCAGGCTCGACACGCCATGCCATTCTTGCGCATCTTGCTCTTCTTGCACTTCTTGCTGGTCTTGCTCCTTCGCGCGCTTTTTCGAAAATGTGGCAGCTCGCACGCTCATCCAAACGGGTGGATGTGCTGGCACGCTTACGTCTGTTGTCAAGTCTTTTTTATCACTCGATGTGGCCTGTTGCTACGCGTCGTCTACCTGACCCTGTGTATTTGGAGCAAACCTTGATGTGGCCGTTTTCGTGCAAAATCGCGTTTATCTTGAAGTTTGTAAGGAAAACGGCATTTTTGATACATTTACTGTTACCACATGTTGGTCGACTAACATTTGAAAATTCCTGGCATGTTAGTCGGTCCAACATTGGGGAATGGGGGGGGGTTAAGCAATTTAATTTCCATTCGACCAGAGACTTGCACTATACAAATCTTCATATAAAAACAAATGCATTTGCGACAAAATGTAGCACATGCATTTTGAAAGTAGACTTATTTGTGACAATATGTAACACATGTTGCATGCGACTATGTCCGAGTGTACAGTCTCCAGCACCCTAAATCCGCTGCTTCCAGCACCTCCATTCGCTCTCCACGCACGCCGACCTCGCCTGCTGCTATTGTCGCAATGCTGCTGCGCCGCGTTCACCGGCCGCTGCTGCGCGCCTCTGGCTCTGCCTCGTCTGCGCATTCCATTTCCGCGCGGGTCATTCGCCAGTCGCACCCGCTGCTGCGCATGCCGCCGCCATGGCGTGAGGCGCACTCGCGGCTGTTCTGGAGCCGCACGTCGGACCTCATGTCCTGGATGGGGCTCAAGAAGGCCGAGGCGCAGCCATCGGACGCAGATGCGCCACTCACAGCCGCGCCAGCCAAAGAGGAGGAGCCGGCGCCGCCAAGTGCGCAATCTGACGACGCGCAGGAGCCGCCGTCGCCCAAGACGCGCCGCCCACCGCTACGCGTGATTGCCGGCGGCGTCGAAGTGGACGTGGGCGCGAGCTCGATCCGCGACACGGCACGCACGAAGCGCGCGCTGCAGCAGTTCGTCGAGGCGATCGATGGCGACACGGCGCAGCTGCTGGCGTTCTGGGCGACCGTGCGCTCGTTCCGGCCGTTCGTGCTCGAGAACGGCCACGTGCGCGAGTGGGAGGCGCCAACGTCTCCGGCCGCAGCCTCTAGTGCGCAGGAGGCGTCTGGAGACGACATGCCGAGACCGGAGCGTCCGCATGTCCTGCAGCTCCTCCCATTGGACGCGTTTATCGCCGTGATGCAGAGCGTGGAGGCACTCGACATTGGCGCACCAGCGTGCTTCACTGGCCGCGTCGTCAGTAGCACGGACGGAACGACAGCGACAGGTCCGACAGCTCCCGAGAGCGTCGTGTTTGTGAGCGAGAAGATGGTGCTGCGGCACCTGGTGCGCGCGATCGCCGCCACCCGGAAGCCGTCGGCGCACCGGGAAGCGAAGCAGCTTTTTGAGCAGTACGAAGCGCGTCGCCAGGGCTTGCTCGACACGCTCCGCCCGCACGCTGCGAGCGACCACGACCGCGAGCAGCTGGACATCTGGACGCGGCTGAGCAAGGACTCGTACGCGGCGTACATTGAGCTGCTCGCGCACCTGGGCGAGCACCGTGCTGTGCTCGCGTTCTTTGCAACGCCTGGGCACAACGCCCAGTTCCTCGGCTCGCAGAAGACGCTGCGGAAAGTGTTCGCAGCGTGTCGCGCCGAAGCCGAGAGCGACTTGGCGCGCCGCATGCTTGACGACTTCCTCACGCTCTTTCCCCGCCTTGTGCTCGACAAGGCGACGTACCAAATCGCGATGCAGGCATGTCTCAAGTCCACGGACCGGTCCGTCAGGACGCCCGCCCAGCTGCAGAACGCGCTCCACGTGTTCACGCGCATGACACGCGAAGCCGGGTACGTGGCGCACCCGAACTTCTGGAGCGCGCTCTTCAACGCGTGCGTGTACCTCGAGCTCCACGACGACGCAGTCGCAGTCTTTCGTACGTACGCGAGCCAGCGGATCGCGCCGTTCCAGCACCGTTTCACTCAGGCGCTGCGCACTGCGTGCAAGAAGCAGCAGTTCGACACTGCGGTCGCGATGGTACAGCAGTGGGTCGCGCTCGAGACTGCTGCTGAGATTGCTGAGAAGGAGGCGAAGAGCCAGGCGACGGCGCCACCGAGTCTCTTGGACAACCAAGCCGGACGGCGGCAGACGCGCGCGTCTCGGGCCGAGTGCGAGTGCTTCAACAAAGTGCTGTGGGAGATGCTGAAAGGCACGCCGACGCTCGCGCAGCTCGCACTCGTGCTCCAGGCGATGAACGAACGTCACGCACCCGCTGGCGCCCAGGTGATCCGCCAGCTCGTCGCACGGTACTTGCGGCTCGACAGCGACGCGGACACTGCGACCAAGCGCCGCCAGCGTGTGCAGCGCGTGCTCGCGCTCTGGGACGACGTGCCGCGCGTGGTCGAGCGCAACGCGTTCGTGCTGCACGTGGTGCTCGAGTACTGCTTGGCCGCGCAGTGGGACGACGAGTGCGCGTTCTTGCTGGACTTTGCGCTCGCGAACCAGCTTGAGCTGCCAATGGGCAGCCTGGTGAAGGTCATGGAAGCGTACGAGGCGCAGGGCCAGGGAGAGAAGGTTGCTGCGCTCGGCGAGACGCTGCTCGCGACGCTCGACGACGCAGCGAAAGCGCGGCTCACCCAGGGCTTCTTTGAGCTCTTTGTCATGAGCTTCCTCCGCGAGCAGCGCTTCAGTAAAGTCCTCAAGCTCAACGACGAGCTGAAGCTCACGACGCGGTTCCCAAAGAGCCAAGTGCTCGCTCTGGCTGTCAAGGACGCAGCGAGTGCGTAGACAGAGGTTCGTTTGTCACGTGGGACAAATGTGACGAACAGACGGACAGAGAAAGGACAGGTGACCACGTACGATTCGTACTTAATAGAAGGCTATCCTCCACCAACCATCTATGTAGCTCCATGAGTCAGTCAGTCGGAAGCTTTCTCATCCAGGACGATACAGATGAGCGTGAGTAGCGCCATGTCCACGTGCGGCGCGACCTGGAGGTAGTAGTCCTGCGTGTCGAGGAGCAGGTTCCCGGCCGTCGAGAGCGGCCGGAAGATTCGCCCGACGACCTCTTTCCGGCCGCCACTCGTTGTCGCCCAGATGCTCGCTTTGCGGTGGAGCCAGTCGCCGTCGAGGCCCATGCTGCAGCTCTTGCCCGTGGCGCGGTTCACGAACGAGACCGTCAAGTGGGTCGTGAGAAGCGAGAACTTGCAGTGGATCTCAAAGAGCGGACTCCCGCTCGTGTTCGCGCCAGCGTACACGTAGTAGCTCGGCATGAGAGCGATGAGCTTCTCCTTCATGTACGCCACGGCCACGGAGTTCGCGTCCAGCAGCGTCTTCTTCTCGCGGACCGAGAACGTTTTGCCGGCGATGCGGAAGCGGACAGCGCCAGAGTTGACGTCCTTGATACTGAAGCTGTCGCCTGAGAGCGACCAGAACTTCTCGTGTAGGTGTAGCGTCACAGGGGTGGCGGAGCAGAAGCGCGCGTTGATCGCGACGATTGGCCCACAGCTGGTCGAGAGCGCTGGGAAGCCCGAGCCAGCGAAGGGCTGCGGCGTCTTGGGACGGTACGCCGGGTTTGCGACGGTGCGCATAAAGTCGGCGGCTCCGTAGCTAGCGACACCGGACGCGTGCGTCGGAGTTCGTGGGGGGAGCGCGTGGTGGAGGCTGGTAGCCTGGCATGGTGATCGATCGAATCGAGTCGATGGACTGGCTGCAGCCCATGCGTTCTTCCGTGTGTGTTGTGTGTGTCGTGCTGGTGTCGGCAAGTGGAGAAGTGAGGGGAAGCGACGGAAGCCAAGGTGCTTTTGTGCGCTTTCACACGAACATCAAAAATCCATTGGAGTACCAGTGGACCTCAACGAGGTACACTGGAATGGTTTTTGACCTGGACAATTGTCAGGACATTCTTAGTCGTCACGTCAACATACGCCGAATGGCGGATTCCAGGTCTTCATACCTAATGCAGATGCAGATGCCGCACGTGTATACCCTCATGCAGCTCCAAGGTTGCTGGTGTTTCTGTGTACCTATTATCTGAAATTATGCAGCGCGCTTTTAATCTACCTGAACAGTGCTCGTTATCCGCCTCGCGATCGCTCTCGCGTTTGGTCCGTCCAGCGCAGCTATGGAGACTATCTACTATCGCCAGGACCTCGCCCACCTCCTCGAGGATCTGGTCCCGCAAGCCGATGCACTCAGTCACTGGACTCCCGCTCTTCGCGCTCCTGCTCCTTGCTCAGGATGGCGCAGACCAGCGCGACGAGCGCGTTGTCCATGTTTGGCGCGATCTCGATGCGGTACTTGTCAGGCGAGACGCCGCCGGGGCGGTGGAACTTCACCACGGGTTCTCGCTTGTCGCCACGGTCTTTGATGAGCCAGAGGTGTCCTCGACGGTGCCGCCAGTGCCCTTCGAAGCCGAGCTCGTAGTGTTTGCCGGACTCGAGGTCATCAAACTCGACGCGCACCGAGGTCTTGAGGCGCCAGTGGTACTTAACGTGGATCTGAAGCATCACGTCGTTCGCGGGGTCGTCTAGAACACGCACGTCCATGATAGTTTCTCCCCAGAACGATTTGTTGTTGTAGTTCACGATCGGCGCGAGGCTGCTGTCGAACATCGTCTTCCGGCACGAGAAGAGCTTCCCCTTCACCTCGAAGCGCGTGCCACCAGTGTGCGCGTTCACGAACGTCGTGCCGCCTTGTATGAACTTGGTGTGCTGCTCGAGCGTGACGATTTCCTCTTCGCAGAAGCGGCGGCCGATCGCCACGACCGGCTCCGTCGGTGGACTCAACTCGACGTTCTCGAGCGGGAGCGAAGACGTGCCACCCATATTTCCTGACGTGTGCGCTTGTTGTGAGAAGAAGACAGAGCGTGTGGGCTGCGGTGCCAGCCGAAGAATGGCGGTGGCGATGCTGCGCTTCTCAAGACTCAGCACGTAGTCGCACTCAGCTTCAGCTTCCTCGATCTTGTCCAGTCAGGACAGAATAACTTCGATTGTACCTAATTTGGGAAATGGATACATTTGCCACGCGGACAGTTACTCTTCTACTGTACTTTAGCTGTTGAGCTGCTGCTGTCGCGCTGCTTGGTCCAAACGCTTCTGCTCGTAGCGCTCGATCCGTTCGGCTCGGCGCTGCTTCGTGCCAAGGATGCCGCAGAGGAGGACGACGAGTGCGCTGTCCATGTTGGGCGCGATAGTGAGCTCGAAGTTGTGTGCGTGCGCGAATCGGCTCGGACGGTGGACCCTCGCTACGGGCTCGCGCACGCCACAATACCGTCGTTCGAGCCAAAAGAGCCCGTCGCGTGCGCGCCAGTCTCCAACAAAGCCCAACTCGCAGCGCTCGCCCGTCACGGCGTCGTTAAACTTGACGCGCACGACCGTGTGGTCGCCGTGGCCATACGTGGCGCGGATTTTCAGCACCGCACTGCCTTCAAAGTCGTCCCCATCGCGCACGTACGTTGTGCTTGTGTTGAAGCAGAACCTGCCCGTGAAGTTCGCGACTGGCGCGTTGTTGCGGTCGTAGAGCGATCGCCGCCGTGACAAGAGCCACCGCTTGATACGGAAGCGGGTGTCGCCTGTGCGCACGTCCCGGAAGGCGGTAACTTCGCGCCATAAGATGTCGCGCTCGTCGAGCTTCTCGAGGGTGAGGAGCTCTCGCTCGCAAAAGCGAGTGCCAAATACTACGACCGGCTTGGGCTGAGGGCACAGCGGTGTGTCTCGCACCGGTGTGGACGTGGTACAGCCCATTGATAGAGGACGTTGATGTGGTCGGTCACTCTGTTTGGCAAAGTCGATTCTGAGAGCCACGACCAAATGACCGCTTTGCTTTGCCTGCTTTCGATTAGTGAATGGATATTCTGGCTTGATTTATTGTCCACTTTGTATGGTTTCACCCACTCGACCACTGATTTAACCCACACGGTCCACTGCATGTTCCAATGATGTACTTGGACTGTATCAATCGCCAGCTTCAGTCTCCACTGGCGGGTGATGGCGAAGTCCTTAACGCTGCGATGCGGTTCGTTTAAATCATAGCTGCTACAGTGTACTGTACCAGCCTACTGTGTCTACGGCTGTCTGGTCAGCTGCTAACATGGACCACTGTCGAGTGAGCTATCGAGTGAGCTGTCGCGTAAGCTGCCGATTGAGCTGTAGAGTGATCTGTTGAGTCTGAACTCTCCTGTTGCCGCTGAGCAGCCCACAGGATATCGCAGATCATCACGATGAGCGCGGCGTCCATGTTTGGCGTCACGACGATGTGGTGCTTCCAGTACGATCCGCCGTCT
>JAASGD010001474.1:0-10455 GCA_023334115.1 Globisporangium megalacanthum | reverse complement strand
GACAAAGGCAGCAGAGTGGAGAGGCGAGCTGGATCGACGCGTGCGCGTTTGAGCAGCTCACTAATGCTGGACTGCGCTGGCGCGCGCGCTAAATTGAATGCATCACGCGCCCACGCGCCAAGCTCAAGGAGCGTCATGTGCTGGTTGTGCGTAGGGAGTGCGTGTAGTTGTAGTTGCTGCTCACGCGTGAGCCGCACGCGCACGACACGCGGCGTCTTCATCGCAGTTTTCCCGCGGTCGCTCGAGCTCTTTTGTGCCTCTCGTTGTCAGTCAAACTATCAAAATGAATAATGCCCAAATGAAATCATTTGATGCAGGATCATTTTTGAAAGCAGGTTTCGCTCATGCGGGGACAGGTGTACTTAGCAGAGCTCGATCGTTGTTGACGGGATAATATCCCGTCAACGACGTTCTGCAGGTCTGCAGGTAATCCTCCGAGATTATGTCAATCTCGGAGGATTACCTGTACGTACTTCGTGTACGAAATCAGTGTGTGACGTTTTGCGTGTTGCTCAAAACTAGCCAACTGCTTGGATCGGAAATAGGAAAGGAATGATGGTGCTCACCCCAAACCCTGCATTCCTATCGAGTCGCTGGGACGAGGGGAATGTCTCCGCCAAGGTGCGACTCGTACTTATCCGCGCGACCAGTTGCGTTTCACCTTGTTATAGTGACCTTCAAGGAGCGTGGCCATTTCCAGTTCTATCTTTTTTCTTCACAAGTGTTCCTTTCGAAAGGCTGTCACTCTTTTTGAAAGCCACGTTCCCACCAACCAGCCGCCAGCTTGAAGTTTATTGCTCACAAAAGGATTTCAAATGCACAGGAATGAAGACCTCCCAGTGACAGTGTGTCTATCATTTGGCCCCGCCACAGCATCAAAAGATCAAAACTCACTCGCGTATTTCGCCACGACCACACAAGAGCGCTCCTTCATTCGACGCCCTCTCCCTCTCTCTATATCGCCATGTTCTCTCGCCGCGTCTCGATCCACGCGGCGCGTCTCCAGCGCCAGCAGCGCGCGTTCTCCGCGTCCTCCGTGGTGCGCACATTATGAATCCTCTCCATCTTGATACGATGATGACACGGCAGTCATGATGAGCTCATCTGTACGCGCTTGCTCTCGCTCTCTTGGCGCAGGAGAAAGTGCCGCTCTTCATTAACGGCGAGTTCGTCCAATCCAAGACGGACAAGTGGATCGACCTGCGCGATCCGGCGACGAACGAAGTGATCTTCAAAGTGCCGCAAGCGACCAAAGCTGAGGTGAGGGAGGGAGGGAGCCAATGATCGTCTCGTCCACCCACGTAAGCGCCTCACCCGCCTCGTTCTCCTAGATGCAACAAGCCACCGACGCGGCGGCTGCTGCGTACAAGACGTGGCGCAACACGGGCGTGCAGCACCGTCAGCGCGTGATGCTCAAGCTCCAGCAGCTCATCCGCGAGCACACGGAAGAGCTCGCGCACTCGATCACGCGGGAACAGGGAAAGACGCTCGCCGATGCGCGGGGCGACATCTTCCGCGGCCTCGGTGCGTCCTCCTGACAGCCAATCAGCTTCCAGGTTGTCCAGAGTGACGACTGATACTCTCTCTCGCTCTCTATGGGACGGTGTAGAGGTCGTGGAGCACACGTGCGGCGCCGCGACGCTCATGATGGGCGAGACGCTCGAGAACCTCGCAAACTCGCTCGACACGTACTCGTACAAGCAGCCGCTCGGCGTGTGCGCCGGCATCTGTCCGTTCAACTTCCCGGCCATGATTCCGCTCTGGATGTTCCCCGTCGGTGTCGTGACGGGCAACACGTACGTCCTCAAGCCGTCCGAGAAGGACCCGGGGGCTGCGATGGTACGGACTGGCTGCTGTCGTGTGAGTGGCTCGCTACCTTGATCTTTGCTGGTGACTCATTTGATTATTCTATTGTCATGTCTCAGATCCTCGCACGGCTCGCGAAGGAGGCGGGGCTCCCGGACGGCGTCCTCAACGTCATCCACGGCGCTCACGTACGTCATTTAGAGGCGACTGACTGGCTTTTAGAGAGAGAAGCTGACCTTGTATGTGTGTGTCTGGGTATAGGACGCGGTGAACTTTATCTGCGACGCCCCAGAGATCAAGGCGATCTCGTTCGTGGGCGGGAACCAGGCGGGCGAGTACATCCACGCTCGCGGGAGCGCGAACGGCAAGCGCGTGCAGGCGAACCTGGGCGCCAAGAACCACGCAGTCGTCCTCCCGGACTGCGACAAGCAGCAGGCGATCGGCGCTCTCGCGGGCGCGGCATTCGGTGCCGCTGGCCAGCGCTGCATGGCGCTCTCGGTCGTCGTGTTTGTCGGCAAGACGAAGGAGTGGTGCGTCCACTGGACTGGACTGGATAGTTGATCTTGTGGTGGAGGAGGGTTCTGTACTGACTGTTGCTGGGTACGCTACAGGGTGCACGACATTGTCGAGAAAGCCAAGCAGTTCACAGTGAACGGTGGCCTTGAGCCGGGCACGGACGTCGGGCCGCTCATCACGGTCGAGGCCAAGGCGCGCGTGGAGCGCCTGATCCAGTCGGGCATTGACCAGGGCGCCGAGTGCCTCCTTGACGGCCGCAACGTCAACGTCCCCAAGTACCCGAACGGCAACTTTGTCGGCCCGACTGTGCTCAACAACGTCGACACGAACAACGTGGCGTACACGGAGGAGATCTTTGGCCCGGTGCTCGTGTGTACGTCGGTGGACACGCTCGAAGAGGCGATCGAGCTGATCAACAAGAACCCGTACGGCAACGGCACGTCGATCTTCACGTCGTCCGGTGCAGCGGCGCGCAAGTTCCAGCACGAGATCGACGTCGGACAGGTGGGCATCAACGTGCCGATCCCGGTCCCGCTCCCCATGTTCTCGTTCACGGGCTCGCGCGGCTCGATCCGTGGCGACGTCAACTTCTACGGCAAGGCGGGCATCAACTTTTACACGCAGCTCAAGACCGTGACGGCGCAGTGGGAGTACAACGAGAAGACCCAGTACGGCACCGTCATGCCGACGCTCGGCAAGCAGTAGGCGACGATCGAGATGGCTTCGGGATGGCTGTAGATGCACATGCGGCGGTTTGTTTGGTCTCGTGAGGGTTGACGCGCCTAGGAATCAATCGGGAACGACGTTCGACACGGCTCAACGTCCCTCTTCTATGTTGGTGCTGGTGCTGGTGTGCCTATGTAGGATGAGGCTCCGCCGACCAGCAACGGGCGGGCAATCATCAGTAGCGGCCTCGGCCGCCGCCGCGTCCCCCTCCACGGCCCCGGCCGCCCCCACGCCCGCCGCCTCCGTGCCCGCCGCCTCCGTACCCGCCACTGTCGTTCTCCGTCTTCTCTTCGTCCGCAGCGCTGAGCTTCGTCTCTTCGAGCTTGCGGCCGTCGGGTTCGCTCCAGCGGCAGCCGTTCGCTTCGTACTGGCCAATGAGCAGCTCGAGTTGGCCGGCAGCGTTCGCAGCGCCGGTCTTGGCGTCCTTGCTCAGGTGCGGGCACACGTCGCGGGCGATGAGCACGAGGAGCTTGTGGAACTGGTGCTTGAAGCGTCGCAGGAGCTCAAAGCCCGCGACTTCGAGGATCGCGAGCACGATCGGACCGGTCATGAGGTGGGGCGGCTCGTTCACGAGCCGTGCGAGCCACACCCAGCAGTCGTCGAGGCTCAGCCCGGGCGGCTGCGCACTCCCGTCGAACGGCGTGGTCTGCATCACAGCGGCCAGCACAGCGACGACCATCGTCATGCGCTTCGTGTACACTGTGACGTGCTCGAGGCCGTCGGGGTCGGACGTGTCGCCCACAGCCGGCTCAAAGCCGAGTGCGCGCTTGTACTCGGTGACGCTCTCGCGCGCACTCTTGGCACGGCTGCGGGGGATCGTGAAGACGCACATCTTGTGCAAGTGAGCGAGCACGACGTCCGTGAGTTCGGGGGTGCGCACGCACGCCATGGTGACGACGTGAGCGACGGGGAAGCACGCTCTGCGTACGAGGCACACGGGTGAAGAGACGTGAGTATCGTAATGGGGAGAGTGAGTGGCTCAAGCAACCAGAGGACAGGACGCACTTGTAGTCGAGCGCCACGCGCGCCTGCTTGGCGAGGTTGGTCGCGACGAGGTCCAGCGCGTACGTAAAGTACGTCTCGCCCGAGCCCTTGGCTGTCTGCAACCAGTGAGTCAGTCAGTCGTCCTCCCTTCGCAGTCGGTAACTGCTCCTCGTCCGCATCTTACGACAGTCCGTACCTGGAGCAGTTTGCTGATCTTGTCCACGACGCCTCGGATCGCGGACGGCGCCGCAGAGATCTGGTTGCACGCGCCTGCCTGCACATGGAGACAGACAACCATGAGCCTCCGAGTCCCTACGACTCCCCCCAGACCAGACCAGTGGGGACAAACAGAGACTAACGCACTTGGATCTTAATGTCCACGCGAATGCGCTTGACGGCCGGGTCCGGACTCTCGAGGATCTGCTTCGACCGCGCTTGAATGACGTCGAGACGCTCGACACGCGCTTGGGCGTCCCGCAAGAACTGCTGCGCTGCCAGCGCCGCCTCCTTCTCGACCGCACGCTGGCGCTCTTCACGCGCGTGCTTCTGGGCGTCAGCTGCTGCTTTCGCCTTTGCTTCCTCGTCCTGTCGCCGCGCTTCCGCCGCCTGCAGCGCCGCCTCCTTTGCTGAGCGCGTCTTCTCCTCCTCAAGCCGCTGTAAGAGCGGACAGATCAGTCGTGGCTCCAGGACGTCAGTACGCCCCTCTCCCTCTTGTCTCTCTGTCATCACCAGCCGCCGCACCTTCTCGCGCGCTTCTTCCTCTCGACGCTGCGCTTCTTCTTCTCGTGCACGCGCCTGTGCTTGCGCCTTTGTCTCAGCTGCGAGGGCCTTTTGGTACGCTCGCAGCTCTGTCTCGACCGTGTTCAGCACCGATCTGTCGCGGCCTCGGCGCTAGCAACAATCGATTGACTGCTTAGGACCGTCGCAGACACACAGGAGAAGGAGCCAGTCGATCGAACGAACCTGCGAGAGCGTCTGCAGCGACTGGGACTCGGCTGCGACTGTCTGTGTACGACCACTGTGAGGGCTTCGTTGCCACAAAAACGTACTTAAACAGTCAAAATATACGCACTTTTAGCAGCAGGGACTGGAAGACAGCGTCATCGCGCTGAGTGGCGTCGACGCGCCGCAGCTTCGCTTCAGCGTCTGCACGCGCGGTCTGGAGCGTCTCGCAGAGCAGCTGGTACGCGCGGCTGCTGCTCACAGCGCGCACGGCGCGGGCCTCACACGCACGCTCCACATGCTCGAGAAGCTCTAGCGAGTCGCACGTGTTCAATTACCCAATGTCACTTACACGCACGCATCCGGTTGTATCAATGCGAATCCACATCCGAACGCACCTTCACGCGAGCGACCTTCGAGTGAGAGCCCCTGCAGCTGCGCGGAGGCGCCGCCATCGTCGCTTTCGTCGCTCGATTCGGTCGTGGACTCATCGGCGCTTGGTGCACGGAAGCGGCTGCGGCTTTCGCGCGGTTTGAAGGGCGTCACGGGCACGCGCGCGCTGTCGTTGACGTCGTCACGGTCGTCCTCATCCGCATCAGATAAACGAAACTTCATTTCGACAAATGGTTCATATATAATTGTGGGCCACACTGCTGACAACAATATCAATATCGTACTTATGCGCGTGTGTCCCGAAGCTACTCGGAATTCGGAACACTCGCCTTCTCTCTTGCGTTTTGTATGCTGGAAACGATTGGTCGCTCAGGCTGCGCGTGCACTGGCGGCCGCTTTCGCAGAGCGAAAACCACTCGTCTTCTTCCTGCGGATCTACGAACAGCTCGGACAATATGGTGCGTGAAGCGAGCCAGCCAGCGCGTGATGGCGAGTGATGGGGCGTGCAAGAGAGAACGAGAGAGAGAGAGAACGAGAGAGGGAGGCATGGACGACGGAGCAGCAGCAGGTCGCCACTAGCGTACAGCAACAAACCCACCCACACGAAAGCGCAGGCGAGCAGCTGCAGTGAAAGCCGACGAGCGAGCAGCTACAGAAGAGCGTCAGCGACAGCTTTGAAGTATCGGATGCGTCCTGCAAGGGACCACATAGCTCGACAGGATCGGCATCAGCTACTCTCGACACGATTATCAACAGTCGCAACCAGCAGCCGTAGCGCCTCCCTCGCCCCATTCACTCTCTATCTCACACGCCTCAGCCGCTCTCCATGAACGCGTACAGTGCCAGAGACGTGTGGTTGCTAACACTAAACTTTGCCTCGTGTATGCCTGCAGCCTCGCGACCTTCTCCACCCTTCTGCCTCTGAGGAAGCCTCGAAGCACAAGCTTCGCCGTCTGGTACAGACCCCGAACTCGTACTTCATGGACGTGAAGTGCCCGGGCTGCTTCAACATGTACGTTCGCATTGATTGGCTCGTGCGCTTTATGCAGTCGTTAAGTGCGTTTTGTCTGACATTTTGTTTTCTCCTTGGATATTTTGCAGCACGACGGTGTTCTCCCACGCGCAGACGGTCGTGCTCTGCGGCTCGTGCTCGGTGATGCTGTGCCAGCCGACGGGCGGCAAGGCGCGCCTCACGGACGGCTGCCAGTACCGCAAGAAGACCGAATAAGCGCTGGTCTCCGTGGCTGTTGGACAGTAGAGCGATGGAGCGTGCGTGCTCCGAGCGAGCGACCGAGTAGCTCGAGCCGTCGCCCCGAGGGCGGCTCGCCGACCGCCCACCGTGCGCTCACGGAGCGTCCGCTGCTCCCCTCTTTACTTTCGCTAACGAGAATCGAGGGAAGTAGAGTTGACTATTTTGCGTGCGTCACTCTGTCGAGGGAGTTTTGCACTGCGACTCTGCTTGTCTACTGTAATTGACTTGGGTACATGTCACTCGCTCGAGGGTGTTATGCTGATGAGCCACATACCGGTAATACAACCGACATCGACACACGACGACAGAACGCAGTCTCCACATCCGCTTTCCTTCTCGACACATCCAATCGCCAGCCACACACGTCACGCCGTCCACATCTCTTCCTCCAGCTCTGCTCCTCCGCCTCCTCCTATCGTCACTGGCGGGCGTACTGTAGGTGTGTGTGGTCCTCGCCAGCAGCTCCGTCGCTCGGGTCGCTGCTCACGCGTGGATCGCGGTTCTATCTTTCTCCGCCACCGTCCAGAGGCTGTCGTCTTCGAGGTCCAGGCGCTCGGCCAGCGCCATGATCGAGCCTGTCTTCATGAGGTACGACACCCACTTGTCGTTCACGCTCACCATCTCGTCCAACGCCAAGCCCGACGCCAGCTCTTCTTCCTCTGCTGACGCAGTCGCGTCGTCGTCGTCGTCTTCATCGTCGTCGTCGTCGTCGTCGTCGTCATCCTCTTCATCGTCCTCGTCGTCGTCCGAGTCCGAGTCGCCGCCGTTCCGGTTGCTACTCGCTGTGCGCGAACGGGACGCCGAGTCGTCTCCGTCGTCCTCCGACGACGACGCGGACGACGAGCTGCCTGGCTGTCGATTCCCGCCTTTGCCTCTTGCACTGCCAGCTCCTCTTCCTCCTCCTCCTCCCTGCGCTGCTGTGGATGCGCCTCCCATCTGCACGGAACCGACGCCCTGCGCCGCCTTCTTACGCCGTGCCACCGCCCGCGCTGGCGTCTTGTGCTGCAAGTCTCCACTGCCGCTGCCCGCGCCGCCACTGCTGCTCGCACCGCCGGTTCGCAAGAGCGCTGCTTTCCGCTTCCGCGTGCGCTGGCGCTTGCGCTGGCGCTTGTTGCGCTTCGACGCTTGCTTCGCCTGCTTCTCGTGCGTCTCTTTCTCCGTCTCTTCTTGCCACAGACTCTCTTGATACTTGAGGTGGAACACCGTGCAGTCGCAGTGCTTACACACGTTGCACTTGCACTCGTCGCAAAAGAACGTGTCGCTCGCGTGCTTCGAGTACGGGTTCATGCAAATCGCACACGTGACAAAGTGCTGCTGCCAGATCCGCGACGCGCGCTTCGCGACGGTCGCCGACTTGTGCGACACGAGCGTCTCAATGTTCGCCGACGCCATGAGACTCGCGTACGGGTTCGGCGCGTCCGTGCGCTTCGCTTCCAGCTCGCCGACTTGGAGGATCCGCTCGAGGCCTTCGAGCGCCATCATGACCATGCTCGTCTCTTCGAGCAAGTTACCCAAGATCTGGATGCACCCTTCGTTCACGAGGTACTCAATCTGGCTGTCCGAGCCACACGACGTCGCGTTCAGCACGACCCAGCACGCTTCGCTCTTCACCTCTGCGTCCGTCGCGTCCGAGGCCGCGAGCCCCATGAGCGACGGGATGCAGCCCGAGTCGAGCACGCACTGGATCTGGTCCACTGTCCCCGCCGCGATGTTCGACAGCGTCCAGCACGCTTCTTTCTGGATCTCCCGGTTCGAGTGCGCAATGAGCCGACGCAGCGACGGCACCGCGCCGCACTCGATAATGTGCTGCGTGTAGTCGTGGTCGTCTTCTGCGCACACAATGTTCCCAATCGCTCGGAGCGCGGGTTTCGTCACGCGCCACGACGAGTGCCCCAAGAGCTCGACGAGCCGGAAGCACACGTCCGAGTCCACGACCGCCTGGATGTGCGTGCTGGGGCCATCGCACAGGTGCGAGAACGCCCAGCACACGTGGCTCAGGATCTCCGTGTCGGCGCTCGTGAGCATCTGCGAGGTCGTCCATACATATATCACGTTACTCGCCATCTTTTCCATCTCCGGTTAAGTACGGTTTATACCAGTTCACCCACATACCTTGGCGAGCGACGGGAGGATGATCGAGATGTCAAAGACTGGCCGGGGCTGGCCATCGCAGAGGTTACTGAGCGTCCACGTGAGGATGCGCAGGAGCGACGAGCGGTCCGCTGGCGTCTTCTTCAGGTTGTTGACGAGCGGCACGAGCGCTCCTGCGTTAAGTACGAGGTCCCGGGTCGCAGAGCCTTCCCCTGCGAGGTTCCCAAGCACCCACACCGACTGCTCCAAGACCTATACGGGCCACGAAAGCGGTTAGAACAGCACGAAACGCCTCAGTCGCCACCCTCCCACTCCACTCACCTCTTCGTTCGACGAGTCCAAGAGCGACACGAGCGTCGGAATGACGCCGTTCTGGAGCAGCACGGACGTGTTGTCGGTCGCGCCGGCCGCAATGTTCGTGAGCGCCCAGAGCGCTTCGACCTGGAGAGTCGGCCGGTCGCGCAGCCGCAGCCACTTGATCAGCCGCGGCGTCCAGTTCTTGTCGAGCATCTAGCGTCCGCGGCCCATAGACAATGGTGAGTGGGTGGTTAGTCGCTCGCTGGCCGCTAGCTTTGCTCTCTCTCTCTCTTCTCACCTGGCGGATGAGCAAGTCGCGCTCGGATGAGAGCAGCCCTCGCAGCTTCTTCGCGGCCTCGAGCTGCACGTCCGCGTCGTCCGAGTTGAGCCCGAGGTCGATCTTGTTGAGGTCGCCTTGGAAGCTCGCCGACGCGGTTGGTTCGCCGCTCGCGACAGCGCTCAACGGACCGCTCGCGGCGCCAAGCGGAGGCGGCAGCGAGCCGCCTGAGTGGTGGTGGTGGTGGTGCTGGTGGCTGTAGGTGTGCGTCGCAGCAGCGGATGCTACAGGCGGCGCGAGAGCCGCGGCGCCGTCCGGGCGGCGGGCACCGGCTGCGCTCTTCTTCGCGAGGCTCGCAGCCGCGTGCGACAGCGACGCCGGCATGGCGGCGACGGCAGCGGCCGTGAGCTCCGCCACCTCGGCGGGTGACCACAGGTGCTTCGGTGGCGGCTTGGCAGCGCTCGCGACGGCGGACGACGAGCCACTCATGAGGCGCTTTTAGTATCGGCAAAGCGCTGTGTGGGCGGTCGGGCTTCTCCTCCTCCCCTCCCCTCTCTCTTCTGCGGTCTGTACGGGGGACTAAAACCTTCCTCCGCGATCACAAAACAGAGCGTAAGACAGAGCTGGACGTTCCAGCCCGAGCGTAAAACGGAAAGCCTAATTGAGTAAATGAAAGTCCGCGGACAATAAAACCACGACGAATTTGGACGGAAATCGACACTGAGGGGATCCGATGCAGCATCAGATCTGAGAAGAGATAATCTGATGCACCCATCGATCCCTGCACTGATACCGCACTGTTGATCACTCGGGTTGAGTTCGTTGTTCGCTTCAAACAGAGTTGCTGAACTGTACGAGCACGTACCGTACTCCTTCGCTTGTTAAGGGTACTGAGATACAAAAACAGCTGCTCTCAAATTTGAACAAAAATGTGCAAAAACAAAAGTGACCTGTCATTAAAGCAAAGGTAGTCATCCAAGCAAACAGAATCACATGTTTTTGTAGATGGAAACCTTCGAGCTCCTCGACAAGCTTGCCTCCACTTCAGCGAGCTGTCACTGAGCAACACTTGAGTGCGCTTGTCATGAATCACAATATAACTTCCCAATCTGATCAGCATTTCAAAATCTTTTGACGCCAATCGAGCCTTCGCCAACAGCTAAATCGGCTG
>JAASGD010001473.1:0-10467 GCA_023334115.1 Globisporangium megalacanthum | reverse complement strand
TGAACGTGAAATGTCGACAATGTGCAATCACGCAGCGTTCGCACAACATTTGTCACTCGATACTCACTTGTGCATTTTTGTTGACCACATGCTGCGCATCTCGCGCAGGACGCTCGCCAGTGGCGGCGTCCGGGCGGCGCCGCTGCGCAGCCGCGTGCACGTCACGATCCACTGCCGACCCCAGCAGCCGCCGCCGCTGCGGTTTCAAGCGCGCGTGTGCGAGAGTGAGCGGGTGCTGCGCGCAAGCCTCGCGACAATCGGTGGTGGCCTGATGGTGACGAGCGTCCTGCGCGAGTTGAATTCCCGCCGCAACAGCTTTGACGACGACGATGACGAGGAGGATTCATGGAGCGGCTTTTTCAGCTCATCCGTCGCGAGTGTGAAGCGTGCGGTGGAGAAGGAGGTGCGTGTGATGATGTTTTAGACGTGCGCGTGGTGCCGCAAACGCTTTTGATGTACTCACGCTCACGCTCACAGCTGCAAGACGACAACAAGAAAGTGCTCGCTGGGCTCATCGCCGCCAATACGGCCGTGTTTGCGCTCTGGCGCGTGTCCTTTGGTCGCCCGGCGCTCGAGCGGATCATGTGGCGCCACTTTGCGTGTTCGTACACAGCAGTAGCGCACGGGAAGCGCCTCCACACGCTGCTCACGTCTGCGTTCAGCCACATTACAGTGCCGCACTTTGGCATCAACATGTTCATGTTGTGGGAGTTTGGACGCCACATCCTCACGCCAGCGAGTCGTCAGGACGCGTGGTACGAGCGAGCGGTGGGCAATTCACGAGTCATCGAGTACTTCCGTAGAGACAGCAGCGGCAGCGCCAGTCGCTTGCAGCTCAACAAGTTCCTGCTGCTCTACTTTAGCTCAGCTGTCGCGTCGTCTGCGCTCAGCGTCGTCGTGTCCAATCTTCGTGGGACACCAGGAGGTGCGTCCTGTGGGAGTAGCTGGCTGCTCCTGCTGATGGCGCTAATAATCGCCTGACTGGTTGTTGTCCTCAGTGTTCACAATCGGCGCAAGTGGCGCAGTCATGGGCGTGTTCACTGTCTACTGCCTGCTGTTTCCGGACCGTGAGGTACGAGTAGATCCGAGTGTCGTGCTGTGGTTCTGTCGGTCGCTCACGGTTTGTTCTGTTGTAATGCACCAACTACTGTACTGCACGCACCTCCAGCTCAAGCTGTACGGATTCTACGACATCACGGCGGCGGACGCGCTCAAGCTCACGACCGCCATGAACCTGGTCGGCTCGGCCTTCCAGCGCAACCTGGCGATCGACTGCGTCGGCCACATCGGCGGACAAACCACCGGGCTGGTGCTGAACGAGACCTCGATGCTCGCGTAGCCATATCCCGGTCGGCTGGCCTTCCCAAAGACGCCCATAAGTGTGCTTCTGCCACGACAGTCCAAGCTCACACCAACTGTAGAACACCTCTGATTCACCCGTTCCCTATCGCTCTCTCTTTCTCTCTCGCCTCGCTCTCGTGCTTGCGGGCCGGAAGACTCTCTTCTCTCTTTTTCGCGTCGTGCGAGTCGCTTTCACTTCAGCTCATCACACAAGCCGGACGCTCTTGTCGTCGCTGTCGCCACCACTGTCGCTGTCGTCGCCGCGGGGTATTAATTTACAGAGGTGCTCAGCTGTTCTTCATCGCGTCCATCACAAAATTGAACGAGTCGTCCTTCTTCTTCATGAAGCCAAAGCCCGAGTCTCCTCGCGCCACATCCGACGGCTCGTCGATCGTCTTGGCAATGTACCCGGTCGGTGTCATCGCTGCGCCAATCACCTGCGAGCCCATGCGTGCGCGCACGTCCGCGCCCATCGCCACGCCTTGGAGCTGCTGCATCTGCTGCATCTGTTGCATGTACTGCATTTGTTGCATCTGTTGCATGTACTGCATTTGTTGCATCTGTTGCATTTGTTGCATCTGCGCCATCTGCGGCTGCGCACCGTAGCCCATCATGCCCATGTTCATGCCGCCAAACGACGGGTTCAGCAGCGGGTTCGGCGTCGCGACTGGCTCGAGCAACGGGTCGAGCACCAGCGTCTGCGCTGGCGTTGCAGGAGCCGCAGGAGCAGGGGCGGCGGGCTTTGGAGCTTCCGGTGCGGGTGTGCTCGCAGCCGTGCTCGCCTGGAGGTTCAAGCCGCCAAACATGTCGACGACGTCGTTCGAGACTGGCGCAGCGGGCGGCGGAGCTGGCGCCGACGTCTGCAAGCCCGAGAAGATGTCACCACTGTTGTCGCCTGCAGGTGAAGGGTCGCTGAAGTCACCGAGCAAGTCTGCTTGCGGTTGCTGCTGCTGCTGCTGGTAGGACGGCCGACTCCCGCGAGCCTTCGGCGCAGCTCGTGGCGCGGACGATGGTGCTGCGCTAGTCGACTGGCCGATCACGCTCAAGATCTTCACCGCACGGTCACGCACAGCTGCCTTGTCCGACTGCGCGCACGCGTCGATCTCGCCGTAGTTCTCCGAAAAGTACTCGAAAAAGTCTTCACACCCGTCCGCCTTGAGCAGCGTGTCGATCGTCGCCAGCGCCTTCGACACGACCGTCCACTGCTGGTCAGCAAGGCAGTCCTCCAGGATGGGACCGACAATCTCCGCGTCGAGCGTCAACGCGCTCTTCACGAACGCGTCGAGCTTGTCTTTCGGAGGAACTGCGCGCATGCCGCCCGGCGCACACAGCGCCGTCACGAGTGTACGCTCGTACGACCCGTCCGATTGTGCACCAGAGGTCTGCCCAGTCAGTGCCGGCTGCGCGTACATCGCACCGCCGCCACCCGACAATGGTGGTGCACGCTGTGGCGCGTCATAGCCGCCATACTCCTGGCCGCCACCTCTCGACATCAACCGGGGCTCGCGGCTGTTGCTGGCGCTGGCGCTGAAGTTGGCGTTGCTGTTGTCGCGTCCGCCGCTCGAGACCGACGTGAGCGCTGGCTGTGGCGCGGCTTCACCGCCCCAGGCGCCGCCAACTCGGCCCTTCTTCCTGTCGCCATCTGCTCGGACCAGCCAAGCCACACAGTGAAACGATGAGCAACCCGCCACAAGACACACCAGGACGCGAGTCGTGCTTTCACGCACCGTAAGCCTTCTCGCGCAACTGCGAGCTCACGACTTCGCGCGAGTCGTTCGCGGCGCCGTACGCTGCCGATCCGGCGCGGTAGCCGCCGCCGACAAAGCCCGACGGGCGGTAGGTCTCTTCCGGATTGTACGTGCTGCCAGCAGTAGGGCCGTAGCTGCCGCTCGTGGGGCCGCGGTTCGTCGGGAAGGTCCATCCGTCAGGAGGGTTGCTCGAGCCAGGAGGGGCGCCGTTCATGCCGCCACCAGGACGCCCGTCCGACTTGACGAACTTGGACGCTGCTTTCTCCTTCAAGCCCTGGAAGAAACCCTTTTCGTCTGTGATTCATCACAAGCCACACGTGAGTGAGCAAAGCCGTACAATCAGCTATCGCTCACTCGCTTCTTCTCTTGCGAGCAGAAAGCGAGCTGTGCAATACACACATGCGCACCTCTGGCGTCCTGGTACATTGGGTTGCCAATGCCCGAGAACTTCTGGTCATTGTACGGCGCAGGCGGCGCGCCATACTGCGACGGGCCGCCCCCGTACGGCGCTGGGCCACCAAACGACGCCGACGGGTACTCTGGCTGATACGGAGGCTGCTGTTGTTGGCCGTACGCGCCACTGCCTGGCGCCTGCGGACCCGCGTAGCCTCCCTGATTCGGGTCGTTCGGGTACCCGTACTGACTGGGGCCGCCGCCATAGCCTGGCATCGGACCTCCTCCCATTGGCGGCGGCGGCAGGTTGGCTATGTTGTCACCGCCCGAGCCCTTTCCCCAGATCTTGGCGCTCCAGCTGGAGCTCTCGGCCGCGTTGATCGCTGGGTTACTCACGCCCTGGATGCGCGCCGACATGCCCATGCCGCCCAAGCCCGGCGCCGAGTCCGTGTCGTAGATCGCGTCCAGCACGTCCTTGGCCGAGTCGCGTACGCGACGGTAGTACTCGTCGCCTTTGAGCGGGTCCGGCGGACCGCGGAACTCTACACGTCAGTCGGCCCACAACACAGCAAAGCCCAGTCATAGTCCGTCAGTCCTTCGGTACCGAGTTAGAGAGAGAGAGCCAGGCGGAGCACGCAGTCGGACGCTGTTGCAAGCACACATTCCCACACGTACGCAGACACTCCTTGATGGTGGCAATGTGCTTTTGCATCTCGCGCTTAAAGTCGACGCGGCCGTCGCGACAGACGTGCTTGATGACCTGCAGCGCCTTGAACTTGACCGTGTGGTGCTTGTTCTTGACGCGCGAGATGAGGAACTCGAGCACCTTGGTGCACGTGTCGAACGAGTGCTGCGTCATGCGCGCGATCTCGCCGTAGAGGTAGCCGGGCGTCGGCGAGTCCTCCTTGCTCGTGGCGCGCGTGAGTAGTCCCTTGTCCATGGCCTCGCGTGTGTTGTAGTTGGTAGTTGGTGCTGAGAGTGGGTGAGGAGGGCGAAGGCTTCAAGCAAGCAGCACACGACAGCTCGGAAGCTCGAAGGTCGGTAGTCAGTCACACACAAAGCGCGCGCGCGTGCGGAGATGGCTCTGGTCGACTGCGGTCGGGTCGCGAAATGTGGGAGGGGGGAGCGCGAGCAAGCGAGCCAGAGAGAGGGCAGTATCTGCAAATGTAGGCTCACGTAGTTGCATTTCTACAAATATAGGCGCTAAACTGCCACGTAGTCAGTTTGATGCATTTAATGATGATACTAGTCCTCTAACTACGCTAAACACGAATGGCAGGGTCTTTGTTCTAAGTTTATTACAATTGTAACCGCACTAATGTGATATATACCGATCATAGACGTAATGGCTACATTTTGTGAAGCCACTTCGAGTCACCAAAGCGCACACACAAGATGGCTCACCTCAAAACCACAGACAACCTCATCACGGTCTTCGTCTCCACGTGCCAGACCCCAACATTCGACAACACACACACAGACGCAGTCACCACCTCCACCCCAAGCACCACGTTCCGAGGGACGAAGTTCCCGACACGTATCCCCCCGACTGCGCGTCTTGCAGAGCTGCAGCAATTCCTGCGCAGTCAGTGGGCGATCACCAAGAGCCCGTTCGCTCACGTAGATGTTGGCGAACACTTCTTCACCTTCCGTGGCTGCTTGTTGCGTCTCGGTGGAACTCTGGACGCCTACTGTGCGTTAAACCTCGCAGATTGTGTGTCGAATCGCTGAGCTAAAGGTGAGTTCACACGTGGTGACTTCGCTGCCGCAGATATCATGGACAACGACACGATCTACTTGCGGTTCTCGTCGATGGGCAAGATCGTGGACCCCTGGGCGATGTCGACAAGCGAGCTGCGCGCAGAGCTTAAGACGAGAAACGCATACGAGACCAAGCTGCAACCCGAGCAGCTTGTGCGTGGCAACAAGGCATCTCGTTGCTGGTTAAGGCGTCCGACAGGTGTGAAGTGGCGGTGTTTGCTGGTCGCTGACTGTTTTGGTGCTTCTAGATGCTCCGACTTCAAGAGCTTGTGGTGAAAGAGAGTCGGCTCCAGCGACTGCAGCAGGCAACGCGGAAAGAGGAGGTCGGGCAAGTGGTGGCGATCACGAAAGAGCTCGCAAACTTCCAAGCCAGACTGCGATCCGAGTCGAAAACCCGAGGCGTTCTCTTCCCGAGCGGATCGGAAGCATTCGCTCGTCCAAAGTCCCTGAAGTGGCCACACCCGCCGTGTCCGAATCGGACGGTGTTCCTCTCGATCACGGAGCTGGAGCGGACATATCAAATGGTTCCGAGAGATGTGCTCGAGCCCGCGCTCTTCATCTTTGACACGGAGCGGAAGTGGTGCGTTGCCTTCTTGTCGATTGCGATTCGACGTGTTCTTGATCTTGCTGAGCTCGTGCATGTCACGTGTTCAGGGTGTTCAGCACACACAACGAGCTTCAGAAGAGGAACTTCGATTACAAGTACATGTGCTTTGAGATGGACTTCCTTGAGATGCTGACGCTCAAGGAGGAGGCAGGGACGGTGTTTTGGTTCCGGGTATGGCACTCTCTGTCTTTGAACCCGAACGTACGCGGTCCTCTTTGTTCGCTGACACCAGCACTCACGCGTGGCTCAGCCGCACAAGTCGTACGAGAAGCTGTCCGCGTTCATCGCGTCGTTCGACGACCCAGTGACGAAGAAGAAGTTCAGTCCCCTCGTGCTGAACGAGGCCAAGTGGCTGACGCTCTGTGGTAGCAATGGCTGGGAGGGCAAAGTGCGGCAAGACGGGAGAAAGCGCGACGTGAGCAAGATCCCGCAGTTCACAAAGAGCATCGGGCGCGTGCTGAGCAACATCCAGTCGCAGAGCTTCGACTACGTTGCGGTGCAGGAGATCCTCTACCAGTCGAATCCGACCCTGCTGTTCACACCATGGCTGTAGGTAGCTCCAGACGGCGCAAGTGCGTAGCCACCCGACAAGGAAGGACACGCTCACGTGCGACACTGTAGACACAAGGAGGAAAGAGACTTTCACTGAGGGTTTCAACTCTTCTATCCGCGACCACAAAGCACCACTGGACACCACTCGTGAGGCGATCGTGCGCAGCGAGCTGTTGTGGCTGGCGAACGCGATGCAAAAGCCCCAGCAGTCTGCGAGCGAGCGGTGCGTGGGTACGCTCGCGACCAAGTCTATTTACTCGTAGTCCGTGAGCGGCGGGCAGCTGCAGACGAGGTTGCGGTCCCCGTGCACGTTGTCGACGCGGCCGACGGTCGGCCAGTACATCTTGTTCTTGCCGCCCTGCTGCCATGCGGCCGGGAACGCGGCCTGCTGGCGCGAGTACTTGCGGTCCCAGTCAGCAGCCGTCACAACGTCCACCGTGTGTGGCGCGTGCTTGAGGGGCGAGTCGGCGACGGCGATCTTGCCCGTGCGCACGTCCTCGATTTCCTGGCGGATGATCTTCATGGCGTCGCAGAAGCGGTCCATCTCCGCCTTGCTCTCGCTCTCGGTCGGTTCAATCATGAGCGTGCCAGTCACAGGCCACGACATTGTCGGGCTGTGGAAGCCAAAGTCCTGCAGCCGCTTCGCAATGTCTTCCTCGACGACGCCCGCGTCCTTGAACGGACGAATGTCAATGATGAACTCGTGCGCGCACGTGCCGTTCTTGCCGCGGAACACAATGTCGAAGTGGCTCTCGAGGCTCTTCGCCATGTAGTTGGCGTTCAGGATCGCGTTCGACGTCGCCTGCTTCAGACCGGCTTCGCCCAGCATGTGGATGTACATCCATGAGATCGGCAGGATGCCGGCGCTGCCAAACGGCGCAGCACTCACCGCCGATGTCGTCTTCTTGACCGTTTGGGCGCCTTCGCCCCCCGCTGGTGCGACCACGTGGCCCGGCAGGTGTGGCGCCAGGTGCGCAGCGACGCCGATCGAGCCGACGCCCGGCCCACCGCCGCCGTGTGGGATGCAGAACGTCTTGTGCAGGTTCAGGTGGCACACGTCCGCGCCAATGTTCCCTGGGTTGCACAGCCCGACCTGCGCATTCATGTTGGCGCCGTCCATGTACACCTGACCGCCGTGGTCGTGGATCAGCTTGCACATGTCCTTCACACCTTCCTCAAACACGCCGAATGTCGACGGGTACGTGATCATGAGCGCGCTGAGCTCGTGCGCGTGCTTCGCGGCCTTCTCGGCGAGGTCCACGCGGTCCACGTTGCCATTCTCGTCCGACTTGACGACCACGACCTTCATGCCGGCCATGACGGCGCTCGCAGGGTTCGTCCCGTGCGCCGACACGGGGATGAGGCACACGTTGCGGTGGCCCTCGCCACTCGCGCGCTGGTAGTTGCGGATCGCGAGCAGACCCGCATACTCCCCCTGCGCACCCGAGTTCGGCTGCGTGGACACGGCGCTGAAGCCCGTGATCTCCGCGAGCGTCGCGTTCAGTGTCTCAATCATCTCCAAGTACCCGACCGCCTGGTCGTCCGGCACGAACGGGTGCACGTTCATGAACTCGTTCCACGTGATCGGAATGAGCTCCGAGACCGAGTTCAGCTTCATCGTGCACGAGCCGAGCGAGATCATTGACCGGTTGAGCGCGAGGTCTTTGTTCTCCAGGTGCTTCAGGTACCGCATCAGTTCCGTCTCAGTCCGGTACTTGTGGAAGATACCGTGCTCCAGGAACGGCGTCTGGCGCTTCAAGGACGCCGGGATGCTACGCTGCTGAAGCTCCTCCGCGCGGCTTGCGAGCGCAGCCACGTCAGCTGTGCTCGTCGCCTGCGCGCCACCGAGCGCGACCAAAATGCTCCTCACGTCCTCCAGCGTTACGCTCTCGCCCATGGCGACACCCACGCGGGTCGCGTCGATCGCACGCAAGTTCACGCCGAGCTCGTGGCCGCGGTGCAGCACTTCTTGCGCTGTGAAGCCAGTCGCGGACACGTCAATGTCGAGCGTGTCAAAGAAGTGCGCGTTGCGGACTGTCGCCTTCGTGGACGCCTCGACGCCAGCCGCGAGCGTCGCTGCGAACCAGTTGGCGCGGTCGGCGATGCGGCCGACGCCCTCCGGTCCGTGGTAGACTGCGTACGCCGCCGCCATGTTCGCCAACAGCGCCTGCGCTGTGCAAATGTTGCTCGTCGCTTTGTCGCGACGGATGTGCTGCTCGCGGGTCTGCATCGCCATACGCAGCGCGCTCTCGCCGCGCGAGTCCTTCGAGACGCCAATGATACGCCCTGGCATCTTCCGGTGGTGCTTCTTCGTCGTTGCCATGTACGCCGCGTGCGGACCGCCGTACATCATCGGCACACCGAAGCGCTGCGCTGAGCCGACTGCAATGTCCGCGCCGAGCTCGCCTGGAGGCGTGAGCTGCGTGAGCGAGAGCAGGTCGGCTGCGACCGACACAAGCAGTCCGCTGCTCTGTGCGGCTGCGACGAACGCGCGGTAGTCGTGGATGTCGCCGAACGTGTTCGGGTACTGGATGAGCACGCCGCTGAAATCCTTCGCAGCGTCCGAGCCGAGCACAAGGTCCGTGAGCGGGTCGCCGACCACGAGGTTGATGCCCACGTTCTCGGCGCGTGTCTGCATCACGCCAATGGTCTGCGGGTGCACGTCGGCAGCGACAAAGAACGAGTTGCGCTTGCCGCCGGCGCTGCCGTGCGACAGCGCCATGGCCTCGGCGGCGGCCGTGGCCTCGTCGAGCAGCGATGCGTTCGAGAAATCCATGCCCGTGAGCTCGACGACCATGGTCTGGAAGTTCAACAGCATCTCGAGGCGGCCCTGCGACACCTCGGCCTGGTACGGCGTGTACGACGTGTACCAGCCGGGGTTCTCGAGCATGTTGCGCTGGATCGGGAACGGCGTGAGTGTGTCGTAGTAGCCCATGCCGATGAACGACTTGAGCGTCTTGTTCTTGTTCGCGATCATGCGGAGCTTGGCGAGCGCCTCGCTCTCGGAAAGCGGCTCTGGGAGGCGCAGCGGCTGCGCGAGGCGGATCTCCGCGGGCACTGTAGCGTCGATGAGCGCTTCGACGCTCGGGAAGCCCACAGCACGCAGCATGAGCTCGCGGTCGGTGGCGTTCGCGCCAAGGTGGCGGTGTAGGAAGGCGTCCGGCAGCTGGAAGCGCGACCCGCTGGCGGTCGAGAGCACACGAGCGCGGGCGGCCACGCGCAGCAGCGTGACACGGTGAAACATTGACGAGGTTGGGGGAGTGAGGGGGCGACGAGCGAGGTGAACAGCGGCGGCGGCGGGAGCGCGCGAGCCGGTGAAAGCGCGAGTGAAGGGGCGAATTGACAGCCACCAGAGACCACTCAGCTTGAAGTCAAGGTCTTGGATCACGTTGGACCTTGATTGGACGACTTTTTCGGAATTTGAAAAGTCCATTTCGTATAGAGAAATGACTGCGATTGGAATGTATTTATATCGATTAACCACACATTGCCAGTCATCTGAGGTCATCTGATGGTTTTCTGTCTGAACACAGAAAACATGAGAGGGAGACTTCGTTGGATTGAACAGCAGGTTCAGAGTACCTGGTACCTACTTACTACTCGTACTCCTTCAGAAGTTCGAGATACGAGCTCGGAAAAGAATGACTTAACTTACCGCAGCCTCACTTCCCAGTTGTCTCGTGCTTGAGGAGAGCTTCAGTGTCTCCATCACTCCCTGTTGCGCTTGCGCATCTGCAGCTCAAAGTCAAGTGGGTAGACGACTTCTCCACCTCGGTCGCACTGGATCCACGGCAGTGTCTCGGTGTCGTCGTGCGCGGACCCACCGCTGCTTTGAGATCGGATCTGCTCGAGTCTGGCGCACAACGGCGTGCCCTTCGCCAAGACGAAATTCCCAGTCTTCGTGAAGGCGGCACTTGCATCGACCCACGCCTGCGGCACACTCGATAGTTGGGTCGACGTAAATGACAGGAAGGGGATACCAGGAGCGGATCCGACCTCCGCTGGAAGACTTGTAATGGGGTTTCCCGCCATCACGACTCCACCGGCGGCGATATCGACGAACAC
>JAASGD010001472.1:0-10471 GCA_023334115.1 Globisporangium megalacanthum | reverse complement strand
GTGAGCCGCTGCAGGCGCTGGCGCGTTGAACGGTCGACCCCCCAGCGGACCATCTTGTCGCGCAAGCGCTCGGCCTTGAGCAGGACGAGCGCGCCAGTGAGCCGTAGGTGGCGTCAGGCACACCTTTCGATCCACTCAGACAGTTCGTCATCGAGGAGCTTGGACGGGTGCGCGACGGGAGCGTCGTCGCGCAGCGCTGCGGGGAGCAGTCGGGAACGCTTCGACAACTCACTGATGCTTGACTGCACCGGTGGCTTCGGCAGCGCGAACGCGCGTTGTGCTTACACACCAACCTCGACGAGTGTGAGCGAGCTGTTGTTGTAGTGGTGTTGGACGAGTTGGCGTGGCTGCTCGCGCGTCAGGCGAAGGCGCATTGGTGGCGGAGGTGCGGTCTTCATCGCGAATTGCGATTTGATGGCGATCTGCTGTCAATTTGCTGCGAACCCCTTCAGAACCGATCATATCGTTTTTGCGGGGATGTTGAAACAAACAGTTTCGTTAAACAAGGGACCCGTGTATAGAGCATAGTTTGTTTCATATGCGAATTATTGGTCAAGCGGTGACAGCCTGTCTTTCGCACGGTGAGATCTCGCAAAAAGTTGCACTCCACATGCAACTCTTCGTACAACGAGATAAAAAACGAGTCAAATGAGCACAAACCCTGCCGCTGTGATGAATGATTATGGCCGACCGACCATGCATATGCGCCGGCTCGAACAAGCACTCATTCGAGAATTTGCCGACGAGAGAACAAGTGAGCAGAACAATGCAGCGTCGGTCAAATCGTCGAGGTGGGTGAGTATGCGTGTGACCGCGTACAGACACAGGATCGACAAAGAGAGATTGTTTAATTTGGTGTTTGGATGCAGGTGCTTCCCAAAGGCTCCAGTACCTCGACGAGTGTTCGCGAGCCTTGTACAAGAAGGATGACAGAGTGCACGTGCTCGAAGCCAAACCGCACATCGAGTGGAGGTGTCCTAAAAGCGGTATCGGCACCATCAGCGGACAAAGAATCATACCAGGCACCTCACAGGCCCGAACACAGCAAGCAGACAAATGGCGCCGGCACACAAGCGCGGGAGAAGCTTCGAAGTACGCTGTGACATCCCGCTCGAGCGCGGCTTTGACAAGGAGATGTGAGTGCTGGCGCATCCAAGCCGTTTAATTCGCTCACTCAAGCAGCATCGTTGGTGCGAGCCAAAGCATCGCGTTTCCGGGCAAAAGCGACTCACGTTGATGAGTCGCACTTTGTTTGAATGGCGCAGGTAATGCGTGTGGAGGTCACCGCGCGCACACTTATCAAATATACATGGATTAAAGTAGATCAGTAGCACTCGAGTGTAGTCTTGACTGAGGGAGTGGTGATTGCTCGAGCTCAATTCACAGTGTGTGAGCCAAAACATTGCGTTTCGGAGAGAAGTGACTCATGTTGATGAGTCTCACTTTGTTTGTATGACATAAGTAGTGCACATGGTGGTCACCGCGCGCACACTCATCAGATTTTGGTGGGCTTGGATAACAAAAATGATTTGCAGTTAAATCTGCTCCACTCGATCGAGCTGTCGACAACACAAAGAAAAGCCTGGTGTGTGCAAATTATGCCGTCTTCGACAACATTCTTTTTTGGATCCGTTTAAGATGTTGTCGAATTACCTTTGATCTTGCTTGCAACTTTTGTTGGGGAGTTCGCGTCTTTTTATCGGGCCAATACTGAAAAACTATGTTAACCCCTTTACTACCAAGAAATTTGGCCTCAGTGCATCTTGCATAAGACAGGATATCCGTAATCTAAGAGTTTGTATCGTGCCAGAAATCAGCCGATTTCAGCAACCGACCTGGCTCCTAAAAACGCCTGTCCATCTTGTAGATTTAAAAAATATCGAAAATCTACCAGATAAGGCTGGTGACTTTGGACTGTTCAAACGGGAGTATACAAGATGTGGAAAACAGATAGCGTCCGTCAAGCCATCCGGACACCTTTTTTCGCAATCACTATACACGCAACCACTCGGTCCAACACATGAGCTGCGAGACCACAAATTCGTGGTCATGGAGTGGCCACAGAGACAACTGTCTGGACCGCCACTCAAGTCACCGGCTCACAAAGACCACGACGACCGCGAATCTGGTCCGGGGCTTGAGACACGAGGCCTTACAAAGCAACAGGGACCAGACCCCGCACACAAGAACTCCCACGCAAACGGCATTCAAGACGGAGCTGCCGCCACTTCCACGCATTGTTCTCACTCGTTTTCACTCGTTCTCACTCGCTCGCACCACTGCAGCACCTGCACGGCTCGATTGTGCTCGCTCTCAGTCAATCAAGAGAACACAACACCGACTCGTGCCGTCCGCACGTGCTCGATTCAAAGTTCTACTGCTCCACGTTGTCGCTCGCAGAGGACGCCACATGCCGCCGATGCCGTTTTTGCGCTGCCATCCCCACGCGCCGCATCTAGATAGACGTACTGGAATCGGCATGAATAGCTCGACCACAGTCGAACCCTTCGTGCCAAACGTCGAAGCCCGTGTGAAACGACTCGCTCGGGCGGCGCGCCTTGACACACAACGACAGCTACGCGCTGTCCTCGGATCATGCCTCGCAAAAGAATGACGTCCCACTCGCGCTCTCGCCGACCTTGCGATGCTTGAGCGAGCACACCTTACATGTGCGCTGGCGTCGCTTGCGGCTCATTCCTTCTCCCCGCCACTCATCTATCAAAGTGGCCGTGTGTGTTGTCTCTGTTCGCCGCCGCTTCCTGGTGACGACCGGCGTGCCCGACCGTGTCAGCCGCTCCACCTCCGCGATGTTCTATATCATGAGAGCGATCAGCTGATTTTGCAGCTCCGTCATGAAGTCAGCCCTCTTGACAGCGCGTGAACCGGCGTCCTTCCTGCACGCGTTTTTGATCACGAAGTAGTTCACCATCGTCTAGTCAACGAGCCCAAAAAAGAGCGAGACGTAGTACTTCCAGAAACGATTCGTCAACTGCAGCGAGTAGCGTTGCATGCGAAGGTGGCCGTGACGATCCACGCCCCTATGAACACGTGGTAGTCACGAATCAGCTTCGGGCAAGAGATGGGTTCGACGTCAGCACCATGTGGCGTGTTGACGCTGGAACTCGTCCCTATGGCGCCAGTACTTATAAAATGTACTGGACGTGAGTCCATCCAGCTGAGTGACAGCATGGATGGAGCATCGAGCGACCGCGACATTTTGAACTTGCCACGCGTCCCCGTCTCGGTCTCGGTCTTGCGCGTGTCCACGACCGCCTTGTTGAACCCAATGCTGTTGGTCCTGATCGTCCCAACTGCATACATCTTCATTGCCAGCAGCTGCAGGAAAAGAGCGACGGAGGTGTAAAAGCGGTCAACCACGATCAGCCGCCATGCAGACGGCGCGGACGCCAGCACGTGCTGCATGTTCCGCATGACCGCCGCAGGTCCGGTCTTGTTGTCGACCGTAGGCGCATCGTTCCTGTGCTGTTTGGTGCCAAGATAAAGCTCAAATCTACAGCATACGCACACTAACGTTGGACCACATCCTGTAGATTTCGTATCGTGTAGATTTTGGAAACAGCTTGACGCACCGGTCGCAGTATGCGCTGTCTGCATCGCACGCCATGAACGTCTTCGTACCCCATTGGTGGGGCTTGTCGGGCATGTATGTCCTCGTCGGGTTCCGGCGCGTGCTCGATGGAAGAACACCCTCATCGAAACTGACCCGCGACGTCATGGTCCATGCCCGGAGGAAGGTCTTCTGCAGCACCTGGATGACCTTTCTCACCTTCCGTGCCTTGTCGCTGGTGGTCTCCCGCACCTCGTTGTCACAGAAGTGCAGGTTTCTCAGGATCTCGTCGAACCGGTTTCGGCTCATGAACTTGCCAAAGACCCCTAATGGCAGACCGCCAACAGACCGGAGCGACCAGTGGTGGTAGAGCCAACGGATCTGCGGACACAGCACGTTCGCGATGAGGAGCCCCACCACGGTCAGAATCTCGTGAGCCTCGATCTTGTGACCTCTCAGCAGTCGCGTCTTGATCTCCCGGAGGCGTTCGACGGACACGCTGGGGTCGATTGCATGCTTCCTTCTCTGCTTGGATTGCACGACCGCTGCTCTCTGGTCGAGCTGCAGCTGCCGGTAGCGGTTCGTGTCGTCGGCGATCTCGAGCCACAAAGCCCGAGGGAAGAGCTCAAAGAAGAGGGACATCGGGGTCGTCGCCGCTCGCCGGGTCGTCTCCGTCGGTCGTCCGCGTGTAGCAACGAGTCCCGGATAATCTGGCGTGTCTGCTTAAAAGACCGTGGGAAGCGGCTCCCAGCGCATGGCCCGCAAAGCCTCTTTGTTGAGGTTGCTCTCGGCCAACCGCGCGCTGCCTCCGACGGCCTCCAAGAAGCCCTCCGTGACAACCTCCTCATCGACGTGGTCGTCGGGACTTGTCATTTCCACGATGTCTTCTTCTACACCGACCTCATTTTGTAGATCATCGGCAGCGTCCCTGTAGGAGTCGTAGTCCTCGAGCTTCTCGTGAGGGCCAAGGCTGTTGACGTCGCCCTCCTCGAAGACCGGCATGGTACGACTTGCCTGTGTGACCGAGTCGTTGGCCTCAAAGTCGTCATCAAAGTCGTCACGCGCGGGTCCCTCTCCCTGGGGCTGCTCATCTGCAAGCACTTGGGTATACGCAACAGGTTCGCGCGCTTCTTGGCGCTCGTCGTCGTCGCTCCACGTCGCCGCCGAACATCTCGTGCAGTCTCCTCTGGACCACGGGATCAGATACATCAAATGCTTGAACGACATCGTCACTCGTGTTCCCGTGGTAGCTGTAATTTACTCCGGCATCACTGTCGGATTGCGTTGCTGGTGGGCGTCGCAGTACCAGACTGCGCGTCGTGATCCGCGGCTCTGCTTGCCGGGTCTCGACAAAGACCACGTCTTCGCTCGTCACCTCGCTGTCGACGTCGGCAGCTGGACCGGCAGGATGCGCTGCTGCTGGATCAGCATCGTGAGCCACAGCAGTGTGATCTTGAGGATCAGCAGGATCAACAGTTGGAGCAGCTGCTGGATCGACAGGATGATCTGCAGCAGTGCGGTCCTGGGCGGCAGGATGAGCGGCAGCAGGTGAGTCGTCTGCTTCAGCGACTTGGGAGTGAGGAGAACAACACTCAACAACGGCGGTGGCAGGCGGGGGGGGGTCTCGAGCTGTAGCACGGACAGATTGAGTGACTGGCGCACGCTTTGCTGGCGTCGGAGGGCTGATGAGGCTCTCCTGGCTGGCTCGATAATCACTAATGCTCGCGTCATAGGCACTGGTGCTTGCTGGCGGGGAGGAACCGCACAGGGTGTGCCTGTCCGAACCGCTATTGCTGTCAAGCGATCTGTCGAGGACTTGGACGTACGCCAACACGCCCTCCTCCCCTACCACGAAATCGACGCCTTCTCTCCCTTTCGCCGACCCGCCTGGCGCTACGTAAAACCACCGGCTGTCCAGCTGCCCGACTCCTCGCGCTGGCGACCGCTTCGCCACCCAGCCGGCCTGTCGGAGCCGAGTCGATGCCGCGCTATCATACACACTTTGTCAGTACATGTACTGAGTGTCAGCCACACGTAGCAGGCGTCCTGCGCGCACCTGAACTCGCTTCGTTGCCGTAGCGATGGATCGAGGGTCGCCGCGACGTTGTTCCGCGGCTGCTTGCTCTCATTCTCGAGCGCAGCTTGTCGGGTCCGCCGCTGCTCCATTTTGGCAAAAGAGAAAGTGAGTGGTGGGAGAGCGCCGATGTTCGCGCGGCAGTTGGTCTTCTTATACGCGTCAAAGTGGCCTCCGGATGTACAACACTTCGTTTATAACCTACCCTCATCCGGTGATCTGATCTCACCGACGGAGCTCTCGATTTTTCTGAAAAAAATGACTTGATCTAAGTATTTGCCAATTTCTGCCCATACAAAACAATAGGGATTTGAAAAACATCCTGTATAATACAGGATATGTCTTTGCATATCCTGTATTATACAAGATTGGTTGTAGGGGGTTCATGTTATCATATAAATTTACAACATCTTTTTTTTCGCGATCAGTTATATTTCCGAGATTGGAGGTGTTAACCCCCCCCCAGATTCCAACGTTGGGTCTGGCAACATGTGGAATTTTCAGATGTTGGACCTCCAACATTTTAACCCCTCAAGCCCGGAGAAAATCTGCACCACTTTAGCTTGTATCACAAAATCTCAGTACAAGATAAGCTTAAACTTGTTGTTTGTATGGAATGGCTTTGTTGATTCCCGGGATACAGAAAGCCACCATTGAAAGCGATGCTCGAATTGGAGATGTGTCGATCCATATCCTGTAGGTTTTCGACATATACAAGTTAAACAACCATCGCAAAAATGTATTATACAGGATACGGAGTGTGCAGGGATGAGTCATCAATAATGAGTCCCCCCATTCATAGAGAAAACAGGTCTCCCGTTTTGTCAAATTGGATGGGCGTACGAGACCCAAGTCACCTTTCCATCCAAACCGTGTTCCCATATGGTCATGCTGTGTTTGCGATCTCCCCTGTCAAAAGCCAGATTCAAACACAACCAAAACGAATCTGAAATTTTATGAGCATTCAAGTAGGCAAGGTGATACAGGGGTGCAGGCTCGATAATGAGCCAATAACTGTCATCAAGTGATGGGTGTGCGCGGTCTGGTATTATGGTGTTTGCGATTCCCTCATCAAAACGATTTTTTTCATTTGAGCATTCAAGGACGGATTCTCTGTGATACTGCGACGCACGAAGCCGGATCGCACATACGGCTCTCACTCTCTCACACTCTCGTGTGACCTCGTGTGACGCTCTTGCTTCTCGCGCCTCCTGTCTATCTCGCTCTACTTACTCTCCAACGATGCTGCACGCTGCCTTCAGCTTGGCGACTTGAGCCATCAGTCCACAAGCTGTATTGAGTGACGCATTCTAATACTTTGCGTCATCCACACGTCCTATCACGCTTTTGCACCACACACAAGTGGGTCAAATCGTCCTTCAGTACATGTACTCACAGCAAAGAGACCCCAACTTGGCCAAATCAATTGTCACAAACTGTGTCACTGTAAGAAGCTGGATGTGATCAGTACAGCTGTACCAGGGGCTTTTCTTCCATCTGCAGCGCCCCACTGAGCCTCTTTTGTTACTCAATCTTCACTATGCAGATACTCACTATCGCCATGTCAACCATCATTAAAAAAGTTGGACTTGTAGAATTTGCAGACACAATAAACACAAGGTGTTGTTGTATTTGTGGAACACATGCGTGGGCTCTGTAACGGGCACCGCAGAGTCGAAGGCAAACACTCTTGGTCCACACACAGCCAACAAGATGATACGACCACTGAAGTTGTTGACGCTCTCGGCCGAATTTAGCCGCATCTGCAACCAACACCACGATACAAGATAAGCGCATGCCGCGATACGGGATAGCATGTCAGATACAGTGTAACGCACCGATCTCGCGGAGGAGCAGGTGCAGGACGACGCGATTGGTGCCGTCTGCACAGCATGCGTGTTGAAAGTCGGCGGTGAGGGTGACGTCGGATGGCTTCGACGTCGCGCGTGCATGCGATTCCGACATCAGGGGAGCAGGTGACGATGGTGGAGTTCGCGAAGTCGATACCTTACGTGCTCGTGACGCATATCTCGGTCGACAACGAGCTGCACCAACCGCACATTTGTTCAGGAAGTCGCACGTGCAATAATAATACATCACACACTTGTACATACCTCGTCGCCGAGATCACCTCTTCCTCATTCGTGTCTCGGTGTCTTGTTCTCCGTTCAGCGCAAAATATTCGAATGGCTCTCGCCACCCCAAGTTTGCGCGAAATGAGAGGACCACACCCTTGGGCGAGGCGGCATCATTTTGACTTGACTTAGTTATGGAGGGTGGGCGACGTACTAATTTCGAGCGTGGATGCAAGTGTGTGAGGGATTGATGTGTGGGTCAATCTCCTTTTTCATAATTATCAATTTTGGGCAGACGAGGCATGCAAGAGAAAGAGTGGGACCAAGGCATAGACGACGCATTTCAGCATCTTTGTTGCCAAAAAATTGTTTCGCTTTGAGTATGCCCCGCTTGAATTTCCTGTTGTCTCCGATACTTAAGGGCCCTTAGCCTGGTTTATACAGGCTTCGGGCAAAAGCGCAACCTGTATAATACAAGCTTCATGCTTGAGGGGTTAATACAAGAAGAGGCTGAAAAAAGCCGCTCATATACAAATCCCAAGTCAAAAGCAGATTTGCACAAAAAGGTCGTTCAAGAATCTCGACTCAAATGAACAGGGTTAGGTAAGAAGGAGAGCAAAGACGCGACAACTGTGGGACGTGACCAGAGAAATTAGAAACGACAAACATTCCGCCTGGAACGCCACAGCCACATATCCTGCTCGAGATTGCCCCCCATTCCTTCTGCTCATTCCAGATCAGACGTCGGAGTGGGCAGTACCTGCGCCAACTCGAGCCCCCAACACGCGCATGGTGACGGCACCGACGAGTAAAGAGCTGCCCCATCCAAGGATGTGGCGACAGCAGCATTCACGAAGGCGACTAATGGTTGTGTTTCTACGGAAGGCCCGCAACAACAAGCTGTAGCTGACGCGGAGACGAGAGGCGCGTGACCGCGTATGTTATGGTATTCACAACGATGATGCGAACGAGGACGAGGCGATGGAGCCGGAGCGCGGCAGTAGTGACAGCGAGCGGCGGTTTGGCAAGACCAGGTCGTTGGTGGGGATACAGCGCGAGGGAGGACGAGTTCCAGGGCGACGCCAATAACGGCGACGTGTTGAAGGGACATGCAGGACGAGACCGACGATGAATGCCTGACTACTCACAGTGATTCTCTGCGTTGTCTTGCGATAGATGTAGTGCGAACGCGGGAGATGGTCATGCTGGTAAAAACTCATTCTGCCCACATGTTGCCTTATCCAACTTGTTCCTCTAACATGTAGTGTATCCAACATGCTGATCCAACATGTAAATCCAACATGTTGTCGACGAGAACGTCAGCGGCCTCTAAACAAGTTCCCGCTGACATACGCTCGCATGCTGTCACTGTGGGCAGCTGGGGAAGAGGTCGATGGTACGCGTAATGTACATATAGAGACCATGAGCGTGAACAAGACGGTAGCGGGGCGGATCAGACTGTGAATACGAGCGAGGCGATGACAACAGAGACTGTGCGTGCAAGCGAGGTAGTGGTGCAGCGGAGGACGGTGCGAGTGTGCGCGAGGAGGTGGTGGTGAGTGTTTGCAAGGTGGTGACGAGTGCGAGCAAGGCGATGTCGATCGCGAATGCTTGCGCGAGTGCAAGCGAGACGGTGGTGGCGAATGATGTGGCGGAGGTTGTCGCGGTCGCGGTGGCGGCAGCGGAGGACGCTGCAAGTGTGGGCGAGGTGGAAGCAGTGCAGGTGGTGATAACGGTGGCGGAGGCCGCGAGCGCTGCGAGTGAGAGTGTGGCGGGTGAAAGCAGCAGTGAGTCGCGTGTGCTTGTGTGAGAATCCTTTTGGCTTGCGTGTGCGTGGGTCGGTGATTTGTGTGGCGTGCGAGTGGCACTGGTCGTAGCGTCTATCCCACGTAAAATCGTTCCTTTTGAGCACGGAGCGTCCAGCAAATCTTCAAATAGTTGAATCTTTGGTAAAAGGGCCACAGACAAATTGCAAATGAAATGCTGGATCTCCAACATGCTTGCTTGCAATTCGATTTTTTGGCCAAAAATACAACATCGGTGATGTTCATGTTGGATTGATTTGAAATGGTGCAAAAATGGCATGGCGCATTTTTCAAGCGCAGGCGCGGCAGTTTATGTTGCCAATTCAAACATGAAGTCAAATGGCATAGATGCATGTTGGAAGATCAAACATGTGAACTTTTCGTTTATTTCCGATTTTCGCTTGGTACCTGGGGGTTAAGTGTTTGCAACAAGTCACTTTGTGAAACCGAATCAAAATTGAACTAGGTAGCTTCAAAAGTAATCTACAGCGTCTCCAAAAACTCTGGAGCCTCCCCAGAAAGTGATGTTTTAACCATATCATGGCTTCCATGGAGAATCTGAAGAGTTGAAGCACATGATCTGAAAGAGTTCGAAACGGTGGATTTTGGCATAATGGTTTCTAGATTAAAGCCCCAGTTTCGGATTACTGTATGCCTAAAAACAGATTTCTGACAGAGAACTCCATCTAAAAGGCATACAAATTTTCATATTAAAAATCGCATTTAATCGAGAGCAATGGTGCTGAGTCGATTGCCTGAGCACCCATACATCAACACATACCAAGATGGAGCTTGCCGCTTACGGAAGGGATAGGTGATGTGGGTGGGTGCTTCTAAGCTAGTGCTTCCCAAGGCGATCGTTGACAACTTCACTCGCATAATGACGGCATTTTTTTCTGGCTAAGCCATAATATAGAATTTTGTATGTATCGCAGTTTTTGGCCCGTGG
>JAASGD010001471.1:0-10476 GCA_023334115.1 Globisporangium megalacanthum | reverse complement strand
CGTACATGTGTTGGTAGCGGTGGTGGCGGTGGTAGCGATCTGTTGTGATTGTGTGGGTTTGTTGAGAGGCGCTTGTTGTTGGTAGCTGTGTCTGGGTGGTATGTGGATGTGAAGGGGGGGTTTTGGCGGTTGAGGAGGGATGGAGGTTGGTCGGCGGGCTGGTTGTTGACTTACCTCTTTTTGGTTGGTGGCAGTAATTACGTGTTATAAAAAGAATGTTGCATGATGACCGTGGATTGCACCTCAACCGAGTTTTACGGTACTGCCTTTAACACCTCCAATACCATGGGTTTTTTGGAGCCTGGCGAGAATTGCATTTTGTATAATATAAAATTTGATTGAATAGATTTGAGTATGTTTTGCCCTGAAATGTCCTGTCTAAAATTTACCGATTTTTTTAATTCAGAAAATTTATCTTGTTGATAAATCTCGATACACAAGATAAGTGGCGGCTTCCAGCCTCATTTTCTGCTTCCTAAAAGGTATGCGGGAGGATTTGAGAGGGTCCTATCTTCAAATCGACCTCTGCCTTCAAAGATCTTGGCGTTCCCGTCCAGAACTGGGAACAAAGACATTGCGTTCGGTATGCGATCACACAACAAGCTGACCATTTCGCAAAACGCTACCTCTCTCACAGGCCATCATCTCAAGGCTACTCACTCTCAACTGCTTCCTCACCAGTCAACTGCTTCCTCACCACTCACTCTGCGTTTTTTGGCGCCTCGCCCTTTGCCAGCACTCGCTGCTGGTCGCTTTGATGCAGTCGAGGCAGCTAGAGGCCACTGCGACGCTGACGAGACCGCTTGGGCGTCCTCGCTACTGGTCTAACCACTCACCACGACCCTGGCGCTCAGTACAGCACTCGTGACACGCGCAACCGACGTCCTACAGTCTCGAGAAGCTGCCCGAGAAGGCGGTGCGCCATCCACACTCTCAGCTTCTGTCGAAACCACAGGCACGCTCGTGCTGCTGGCACGCTGGACATCTTGCGCCGGCGTAGCGGAGGTGGCGCTGCTCACAGTCGATTGTTGCACGCCAGTCGCTGGCGAACCTGTGCTCCTGGCTGTGCGCTTCTTGTATGTCTTCTTCGCCACCCGTCTCATCTTGATCCGGTTGTCGGTGTCTGGAATCGTCTTGCCGCACTCAAAATCGTCGTGCCAAACATCAAAGCACGAGCGAGTGCCTGCGGAGGGTTCCACAGGCGCTTTGTGAAGCCACAGCTTCGCTGTGTCGTGCGAGCAAGCCTCGCAGTACCACGCGGTCTGGGCTGCGCTTTGACGCACACCGCGTCGAAGCAAAGAGCAAACTTTGCATGTCCGCGTGCGTCTCTTCCGCGTTCGTCCATCTCCCCCAGTCGTCATTGATGTACGGCTTGTGCTAAGTGCCACTGCGTCTCGAACGTTTTGGCGGTGGCATCCCGGTGCGACTGAGCGGCGCGACGTCGCTAAAGTCTGCGGTGGCCGTGTTGACGAGCTGGCTCTGTAGTACTGTCATGAACTCACTTCGCGTCATCGCCCTCTTGCGAGCTGCTGGACGGCACATGATGTGCGTGACGAACGCATTGACGACAACAAGATCCACCAAACCAAAAAGCAATCTCTTGTAGCACTTAGAAAGCGATTCGGAAGCTGGATCCTGTAGCACTGTAGGCGTAGTTGATCGTGGCGACCAACGCCACGCATCATCTCGTGATAGTCTCGCACGACCTTTGGGCACGGCACGCTCTCTACCGCCGCTCCGTGACGCCTGTTCACGCTCGACAGGCAGGCTGCAGCGCCGGTGGCCAAGAAGTGCACCGGCCGGTTGTCAAGCCAGCTCAGCGCGATCATCGTCGGCACGTCGACCGAGCGCGACAGCAGGAACGAGCCACGAGTCGCGCTCTTTGGCCGCGTCTTCCTTTTGTCGATCACACCCTTGCAGTAGCCGATCTGGTTCGTGAGAGCAGTTTCAACAGCGTACAGCCGCATTCCAAGGAGCTGCACGAACAGCGCCACCGAAGTGTAGTAGCGATCGACGATCACGACCCGCCATCTCTCTGGATCGCCTTCCAAGACCCCCGCCATGTTTCGTACAACCGCCGCTGGTCCTGTCTTCGTGTCGAACGGCGTCACAGATGATCCTTGCTTCTGCGATCCGAGATAGAGCTCAAATCTACAAGATATGAGCTTCGCATTAGTGTTTGACCTTGTAGTCTACAAGATATCGAACACGCACGAGCTCGTTCAGACATCGTACCTGAAGCAGTAACCGGAAACACTGTCACACGCCATGAACAATTTGCTTCCCCAGCGGTGTGGTTTATTTGGCATGTACATGCGCGTCGTGTTGCGCTTTGAGGTCGAGGGTAGCACACCCTCATAAAAGGAAAATCGGGAGCCCAAGCGCCACGCCGACAGGAACCGCTTCTGGAGCACTGTGATCACGCGGCGAATCTTCCATGCCCGATCCGCAGCGCCTTCACGGGTTCAGTTGTCGACAAAGTGCAAATTGCGCATCAATTCTGTGAACGGATTGCGCGCCATAAAGCAGCCAACATCCCTGCTGGAAGAGTGCCATCCGCAGTGAGGCCCCAGTGCAAGTGGATGCCACGCACTTGGGGGCAGAGCGCGTTTGCGATCAGGAGGCCGACGGCGACGCATACTTCGTGCTGCTCGAACGGTGGCTCGCGCCTGAGTCGAGCGCGTATCTCTCGAACGCGTTCGACGACCTGGCCCTTGTATGTCTCTCGGCGCTTGGTCTGCTTCGCCTTCAGGTCCTTCGCACGCTTGTTCAGCGTTTGCATGCGATATCGGTTTGTCTCTGCGGAAATCTCGACCTACAACGCCTTGGTGAAGAGGTGGGAGAAGAGTGCAAGCGGCGAGCTGGGCGCGCGGCGTGTCTCTGCAGTCGGGCGGCCGTTTTCGTGTGTCAGCGGTGGGTACTCCGACGTAGTGGCTTCGCAGAAAGTATCTGCTGGCTCTCACTCCATGTTGCGGAGCGCGTTCATGCCGACCGTCCCGTCGTCGACTGTAGTTGGCCACCCATTGCATCGACAAACGCAGCAGTGATGGGTTCGTAGTCGTCGTCTTCCGCGAGCTCAGTGGTGTCGTCCGCGTCGCTAGAAAAGCCACCGTCGGTGATCTCGTCTTCGCTCTCTCCGTCGCTGCGCTCAGAGTCATACGCTGTCATGTCTTCGCTAGGATCGATGGCGTTCACGTCGTCAATGTCAAGCGCTGCCTACCGGGGCGGTGTCTCTTCGCCTTCCAGCTCGACGGCGGGTCTCTCTGGCTCACCCTCTGGCTCACCATCGCTCGCATACACGACGAGCGGCTCATCCGCGGTCCCTTCTGCGTCATCTTTCGTCTCCTCATCTCCGTCGTCGTACTCAAAGTACTCTAGTAGGAGCTCGCGTCCAACTGGCGTAATGTCCCTGGTGTCGGACGCAGCCGGGTCTGCCTGCAAAGGTACCGGCGACACTGGCACGTCTGCCTGCACGGACGACTGAGTCGTTGGCACGTCGGCCTGAACGGAGGACTGAGTCGCTGGCACGTCTGCCTGAAAAGACGCCTGAGACGACGGCTGTGACGCTGAGGCTGACTATTGCGACGACGATTGTGACTGCAATGTGGGTGACTGAGGCGGATCGCTAGCGATCGATCCCGGCGGCTGGTACGTGCTGCCGGACATCGGCTCGATTGCGTATGCAAAGCGGTCGTCCTCAAGCGCACCTGCCTGCATCGAGGCATTGTACGATATCAAGGCGTCCTCGCCGACACAAAAGCCGACGCCTTCTACAAAATTGGCGCTTGTGCTCGGTCGCACATACCGACACCGCGCCTCGAGAGCAGATGCGCCTCGGGCAGGTGCTCGTTTTGCCGTCCACACCTCTCCCCGCAGTCTGGTCCACACGTCCCTGTCCAAACACAAACACAATGCGTAAGATAGAGGTCACCCGCGACTTGCCGTCGCACAACATACCGGAATTGTGCTGCGTCTGGTTCGTAACAATCGCGGCCGCGGCCACGGTTGTCTGGAGCCTTCGTCTCTCACTCGTCAGCGTCTGTGCTGCGCCGACGCATGGTTGCGTGCGTGCCAGCGGCCAAATCTTCGAATGGCTGGCATGTGTTGCTTGCAGTGGCTGCAAATCCAAGCGCTGGACCGCTCGCCTTTTTATATTTGCGTTTCACTTCGCCACAGTGGGCTTTTAGAGGCCACTCACTGTCCCCCCTATCCCTGTGATCAATGATCACAGCAAATTTGTGAAAAATGGCAGTTGAGAAACATATGAGGTTCAGTATTTGGCAGCATTTTCCGAGCCATTTTCAATTGTTGTTGGGAAACACATTGTATAATACAAGATTGAATTTTAGCTAATCTTGTGGTATACAAGATTGGTATTGGAGAGGTTAAGTATTATTCATTACAGAGCGAAAACTACAGCTATGGAAGTTTCCATATTTCTTACGAATACGAATTGCGCACAATTCAAGCCATACAAATTGGAGTCATTTGCTCCGAGTCTTCGATTGAATTGCTGTTTAAATTGTCGAAGTTCGAATAAGTGCGAGTGCATGATTTTCCCCCTCATTCCGGATTTTGCGGCCAAGGAGCGAAGCGATCAAAACGAGTGGAAGAGCGCGTGCCCATGCGCGCGGTTTGACTTGAAAGGGAACGTACGCGCTGGAATGTGCTGGAAACGTCACGAACGCAAGCTGAATGTGCTCTGTTGTCTGTAGCGAACACGATGGTGGCATCAGACCGACGTTCGAGGTTGGCGATCGCGATTGGCGCGTACATGCACGTGCACATGCGTGTGCATTGCGAGACGTCGCCTCGGAAGGCAGACTTCTGAAATGTCTTTGTTGTTCGACAGCTGAAGACTCGGAAGAGAGTACAGGAGCTACACGTACGTGTTTTTTTCCATGTGTCGACGTGCTGCCGAAATGTTGAGGGTTGATGATCGCCACGTTTGTCCTGCCGTTTGTTTTGCAGCACCTGCGTCCGGGAACCAGCCACGCATGATCGACTTATCGCGCGGACATGCAGGTGAGAGTGATTGCCGTGTCGTCTAGTGTTTGTGCGAACCTCTGCCGAAACGTGTGTTCGTGATGTGTGTGTGTGCGTAATCCGCTTGAGTGATCGAATGTGTTGAGAGTACTACACGCATTCGATTCAGCACGCGTTACAGTACCCTTGATGCTGACAAATGTGTTTTTTGTGCATGCTTGTTGATGATTCTTTTTTTTCGCAGGTGCGCGCCAAGAACTACCACCAGGCAGGCGACAGCGAATGCGTGTGGCAAAGTCTCACACAAACGAACTCGTCAAGTGCTTGCCTGCTCCCGGATCGGGCAGTGACAGCGACTTTGAGGACACTGACGACAATGGTGCGTGTCACGCCGGCTGTGATCCTGACGTGCCGGTTGGGCTTTGTGATTTGACATTCTGTGGCGCGCTCTGCATGTAGAACCAGCGCAGCGGAGGCCAACGCCCTCTAAACGCCGTCTGATGTTGGACATGACTATCGGTGATGCGCATGTTGACATAAAGAAAGCGAGCCGACGTCGGTATGTAAAGCTGAATGCTTGGCATTCGTTTGTGCTTGCGCGGTGCTGACTGATTGCGGCGCAGTGATGCAACAGGCGGAGTCTACCAGTAGGAGCGACACCTTGCCGAGTGATCGAGACATCGGCAAGGCGCGCAAAGGAGTCAAGGATCGCATTCCGCGCCGCCGAGTGAGCAAGACGTGGGAATCGGGCGCCAAAATTTAGCGTGCCAGGACGGACGATGAAGGCAATGCCGTTGTTGCGATACCACAACGCGAGTTCAAGACGTGGCACGCGTTCGAGCGTTCGTTCGGCGAGTACTGCGCTACGCAGAACCTACGATTTCGAACACGTGATTCGGTGTCACCAGAAGCCTACAATCGGTATGTATCTGTAGTGTTACATCCGTTGAATGAGGTAAAGTTGCAGCATGATAATATAGCTGCTGCAAACTTATTGGCGCATGCTCTTCAACAGAAAGCGAAAAGGAGAAGCTATTCCACCCAACTTCCAGTGGGGCTTCAAGACGCTGCGATGCACACACCGTGTGCTCAACCCGCCGCGGGGTCAAGGAACGCGGCAGCATGTCGTTCGATACACTGACTGCACCGCTCGAATCACTGTTCAAGTGACCAACACCTCTGACGATGGCGCATTGTCCTCGAGAACGAAGTGCGTACTTGTTTTTTGCGGGATGCATGTGTTGAGCTAACGTCACGTACACATGCACTTGATATAGACGCGAACCCACAACCACCCAACGAAGAGTGGCGCTGCAATGCCACTCCCAACGAAAACTATCGCCGAGAAGCCGCAAGTCATGGACGCAGTGACCGCGATGGCAGATGTCAATGTGTCGTCGAAGAAGATTGCACAATATGTTGTGGACGAGATGGGTACGGAATGATGATTACAATGGCCACTGACAAGTGCAACTTTATGACTGACACTCATCGATGCCTCACAGGTTGCAGAATCTCATCGCAACAAGTTCGCAATTTGCTTCGGCGGATGCTGGGCGGCGAGACCGCTGAGACGAAAGTAAACGACATGCTACAAGCTCTCGCAAAAGTGGACGGGACCGACGTGATGCTCCTGCAAGACCAGCTGGACGTCACGTGCGCGATCGCGGTACAGACATCCGCTCAACAGGCCATGTTCGAGGCGTGGGGCCATACGCTCGCCATGGACTGGACACATGGAACAAGTTACTCGGGCTAGCACGTCGGTGGGTCGAGCAAACACGCGGTATTTAGTTATTGTGGGCCGCTCGTGCTGGCTTGCTCGCTTTGTGTGTGACAGGCAGCTTGATTGCGACTGCACCGACAGGCCGTGGTGTACCCGTCGTGGACATCATCGCGCTGAACGATAAGGCAGAGAAAATGAAGCACCGGCTCGCCTTTTTCAAGTCAGCCAACACCACGTGGAGATCGATCAAATTGTTCGTCGTCTACAAGGATCTCGTTGAATGCTGAGTCCTTGAACGCTACTTCCCGAACGCCAAGGTTCATTTGTGTCAGTTCCACAATCTGATGTACTGGTGAAAGCTGTTACGCAAGCCAAAGTACAACCTTTGTGTAGCCGATCGAGAGCAAACCGAGTCGTCACGTATGCACATGATGTATTGGTGAGTGCGTGGCTTTCCACCTTTGGTGCATGTTCCTCCAAATGTACTGACATCGACGAGTGAACTGTGTTGTGCAGCACGACAGCAGAGGACTTTGAGAAGAAATACAAATCGTTCGCTGTCGTATGCAAGAATGCTACCAGTGTACTCGAGTACTTCGACAAAAACTGGAAACCATGTTCGGACAAGTGGGCCAACTTCGCGCGCGGACAGTTCTTCACGGCAGGCAACACTACGACGAACCGCATTGAGAGTCACTGAAACAACTGAAGAAGCTGCTTGGAAAGAAGACATGAACGGACAAGTTCGTCGGCGGGATTCTGACGCGTCAGACATCGATCCTTCGTCAAGTGGTGTCGTCTGTTCATCAACACGTAACTACTTCGCGACGACCGGAGGTCGTGTTGCCTTTACTCCCCAGTGTCGCTGGCCGGCTGAGCGACTTCGCGCTGGAGCAGATCGAGGGTCAGATGGGCTGGTTGCTGGTGGCTGCAAAGCCACGTCATGCGTGGCTACCAAGGGCTCCTGTTGGGTGCTTCAGGCGGCGGAAGCAGTTGTTGAGTGCGACGACGCATCCTGGTCGTGCTCGTGCCACTTCTTCCGCACTTTTGCGCAGCCGTGTCGGCAATTAATACAAGTCGCTGGACATTGGCATGGACTACAAGAGGGCCGGCAAGCGCGATTCGAGATCGCTGGTGCATGCATGCAGTCAAGGACATCGTGTAGCCACTCGAGACGCGCATTGCCAACATCCTGCTGATCGTGCGCGCGTCCAAGCTCCCTGCAGAAACCAAGACGGGCGATAAAGTCGCAGCAGGTAAAGTTGCAGCAACGACCGGTGATAAAGTCGCACCAGGTTCTTTGCGTGAGATCGTGGCCGCGCAACGAGCGACGAAGCCGCATCGGATCGCGTACGTGAGGCTAAAGCGAGTGGAGCAGGCGAACATTGTCGTGCTGTCTTCCATCAAGAAGGACACCTACGCAAGAGCTGTTTTTGAGCCGCTACTAAACCGGCTGTCGGAGCTGTCGTCGGTCAAGTACTACAAGCAGCTCGCCTTGTGGGAAAAGGTCGTGACGAACGCGTTCGCCGATCTCAGCTTACACGAATCGGGGGCGAAGGGAGGAGAAAGAAGCGACGCGACAACGCAGGACGAATCGGACACCGACTTGGAGACCATCATGGACCCAGTCGACGCGTTCGGTACGCTCGATGCCATAAGTTGGACATGGCTTCACGAACACAACGATGGAGTGTTTGACAGCTACATGCAACCATCGCAATTGGATCTTCCCAACTTGGAGCTCTCCGAGGCATCTCAAGTACTTCTGGCCGAGCAAGAGGCGTCAAAGAACGATCACGTTGAGAAGTTGAAGACATCATCGGCGCTGCAAAAAGAGGAAGACGAACCTGGAGCTCCAGCGACAAGCGACATCGAGCCATCGACCAACGCAGCTGTGCAAAGCCCAGTCAAAGCGCTTCCTGTCATCACCCTCAAGCGTGAAGTGCAGGTGTTCCGTCTCCCATCTCCTAAGCAGTCGCCGACAGTCCGCCAGAAGAAGAAGAAGCAGGGGTGTGCCAAGCCGGCTCCCAAGCTTGCCGTTGTGGAGTATCCAGCCGACCAGCCGGTGCTGCTTCCGGACTTTGTGTAGTGGGCACTACGCTTGCCCGACCTTAAGGCCGTGAAGAATGTTCTCGAGAGGTATCCTGTCGTCATGGACGACAGGTTCATCGAGGCACGAAAGCCGACTTGCCGCCGCGAGAACGTCACAAAAGCTGACTACGTCAACAACTTCGTGGTGCCAAAGCGTCTTCTCACAAAACTCGAAGTAGCTGTTAAGCAAGAGAAAGGCAAGCGACAGCCTTCCAGCTACTCCAACTTGAAGGAGAGTGGACCGCACAGCCACCCAACTCAGGAGAGCGAGATCATCGTGACGATCGCGCCGGAACTGCGATTGTTTTCCAGGCAAGCGCAAGATCGATAACGGTAAAGTTGCTTTTCGTTACTGACTCGGTTGTGACCATGATTTCTATGCTGTGTCCTACAGCTAATATGTTCACACCATGGGCCACTTCTACGTCGTCAAGCGTACGGCGCTGCAGGGCAGAACGAAATGGAGTGGCTACGGGTCGCTGACTGGGGGGGAGTAAGTGTCAGAAAGCACACCAGAGCTTTTCGTTCGTGAGAGTGGGTGTTCAAGTACATGGGCGGAGACGAAGAAAATCATCGGGGCTGGGCACACTCGATCGGCGAAGGAAGCGCTGTCCAAGTTCAGTAGTGCGGCGATGCGAACCCAGCTCACGGTCACAAGAAATGGCTACGATCTCAGCTGTGAAGAGGTGGTTGGTTATGTGGCTCGCGATGCCACGCTCAACGACGCAGTGATCCACTTTACGTGCCACCAGATGTGCGACGCGGTCGAGGATGCGCGCTTTGTCAGCTCGCTGGCTTTCTACCTCAGCTCCCCATCAATCCCACCGACCCCGCTCTCAGGACAGCGGATCGTCGTTCATCCAGTGCACCTGGACTCCATCCATTGGGACGTCATCATCGTGGACCAGTCCGTCAAAGGGAAGCTCAACGTTTTGTGATTTTGCGACCCGGGGGCGGCTCACCTGCCAGACCCGGCTGCGCTCGCGACCGTCCACCTCAGCTCTGTTCTCTTGCAAGTCTGTCCCAGCCACGAATGCTCAGTCACCCAGCCAGATATCTTTGTTGCCAAAGCGGCCCCCAGCCAGTTCGGTGAGAGACTCCCAGGAACCAACCGTCGCGTTCGGCAACCGGCGACCCTGCTACAGTGGGACCCGGCGTGCCAGAGACCACGCGACGGGCGGCTTACGAGAATCGGACTAAAGGCCAACCGCCAACCAAAAGAGATCATCATGGTGAGCCGGGTATCACACACCCAGGCCCGGGGGAGCACGTCCCTGAGTGCGCTCAAGGCACCATCCCAGCGCGATTCGCCCAAGTCAACCCTCCCCAGCACGCTGGAGTCATACCCGCGATTCTACGGTACCGCCCGTTCCGTAAGTGACCCTGGTCACTCGAGTGACCGTCACTGATTGCGGTGATTACTCGGTCTGCGATTGTACCAAGATTGATTACCATTTTAGGAAGTAGGAAGAATACGAACTTAGGAGAGTGGTCACGGTACTCATTTTTGGGGACCGGATCAAAAGTGCGGCTATGGCCGTACTTAACTGGGAAGTTACGGTACTTCCCCAAAATGGAGTCCGGCTACCAGGTAATTCAGTAGCGATTTTCCCCTCAACCACCCAAGCCTCTCCGACTCTTTCTCCAGGCGGGAGAAAGGAGTCCAGCCTCGT
>JAASGD010001470.1:0-10476 GCA_023334115.1 Globisporangium megalacanthum | reverse complement strand
GCAATTTCAAAAATCTTATAATCTGGCGGCTACAAGAAAATCTTGTAATTTTGTCTCACGGCTTGGCGGTAATGCGCTTTATCGGTCCAAAACGAAGCAGAAAGTGCATAAGTTCAGAGAAAATCTCACAATCCTGCAATATATAGCGACGAGGCTGAACCAAGACGTACAAGCTACCTTCACAGCTAATTCTCAGCAGCAGTTCTAGTGACCACAACTTGTATGTCTGACATCATGTACGCTTGATATTGATCAGGAAGACATACCGCTTTTTACAATCTCATAATGTAATTTCTTGACATCACCGGAACCTAAACATGGTAATTTTTGAGTTCTCGTGATTTCGTAATATTTGAATGCTGCCGCCTGTGATGCTTTGTTGAGGACGCAAACACGAGCGTCTAGCCTCACGAACCAGGGGCATCTGCACACAAGTTTTCGTTGTGTTTCAATTAAAATTGACGAGGTATTTTTATTTTTGTCGGAAATTTTCGGCCTCTTTGACTCAGAGATGGGGTGTTAATCATAACCTCCACGACTTGTACAAACAATAGTAACTGTGCATCACAACGAGGCATACGCGAGGCAGCATTTGATCTCGCTCGCACGCGTAATGTACTATGTAGACAGACAACAAGTACCACGAGATGCTGAGTATGCTCTCATTGTTTATTACGAAGTTCTCTCGCGCATACGCTTATCAAGCAGGCAACAAGTACTGTATGGCCAGTTATTCTCTCATTAGCTACGGTAATCGCTTTTTGGAGCGCGCTGTGCTGCTGTTCAATCACGTATTTGACGTCGTACACGTTAAAGAATGTGGACATATGAGCTATGGGCTGCGGTTCGTGTTGACTACAAGTACTCTGTTCTTTGTGTCCTTCAGTGCCAGAACTTTTGCTCACTCAGAGTAAGAAAACCCAAGCAGTAAAAACGTGGCATGATTTTTCATTAATTTATGAAATATTAAATTGGAAGGGATTGACTATTGAGAATAATGCCTGTAGCAGGCTGCTAGAAGCGAGGATGTGGCTCCAATGGACGACGCACGAGCTCGATTGGTCATGGCGATTTATCCAGCACGGACGATGCTGATGCGGGAAAAGATGTTTCGATGGCAATGGCTAGGGGTGTGGATGGCAGCAAATTCGAGGTGGCCACGGGCGCCCGGTTCTCGGTGGCGGGTGTGCCTATCGAGCTTCTGGGAACGCGTATGGACGTCATACTGAAGGCTCCTAGAAGGTCTAGGTGGGCGATCGAGCGCAGCGCCTTTACTTGCGGGCTGCCGACGGTCAGGCGCTCGTGATGGATGTCTTGGCCGTGCGGTAATAATCAGAGAACTGCTGCACGGAAACGATTTCATCGTCATCATGCGAACGGACGTCAGTTATGATGCCTTTACACTCGCATACATTAGCAGGTAAGTCGATCAACCGTTCGGGCACACGGCTGCCGACGACGTAAGGGCTGCTGTGGCCTGCCTGGCGACGGCAAAGGAAAAGTACACAAATCAACGATGTCGCGTGGAGCTTGAGGTTGACACTTGCGTCGCGGCGCTTGATATCTTTATGCCACACGCACACAAAAAAGTGGTACCTCCGACGGGTGCCGACCGTGGTACGCGAGGTGGGAAGGCGGATCAGAATTCAAACCCTGAATGTGAACAGCGCGGAAGTACAGCTGCAATCAAATACGGTTCTCGGCGAGTGGGTGCCGCTCCGAGTGGACATTAAAATACTTGAGTCACAGAGCGAGCTCGACCGCGATGTGGTGAACCGGTGAGTGTACGTGCTGCGCAAAGCGCGAGTGGTTCCTTTGGCAGAAAGACGGAGCTGAACCTCACCACTTGTCGCCGATTCAAAGTGCTTGCTATTGGCGCAGATGCGCTGCTATCCAGTGCTACAGTGCGCAAGAGACATTTACTCGCCGTTGATGACGGTGGCTGTAGTACGCCATATTTACACAGAAGGGCGCTGGTCGTTCTTTGAACAGCAGCTGCGCAACTTGACCACCAAGAACTGGATGGTCCGGCGTGAGGCGGAGAACATGCGCAAGGACGACATCTTCGAGCGGAGCAACGGAGCGCAGTGATTTCCTGGCGTGCACGAGGAGAAGTGCAACGGGAGTGCGCGCATTTGTGCCCACTATCGCCACCTCATCTCACAATCCGGGACCTTTCTCCTACCTCACGGACCGACGAATCACCTGAGTCACTCGGTGGTGCTCGTCGGTTCACGACCCACGACTTGCGCTCCGGCTATTGACTGGGGTTCGTCGAAGAGGGTAAGGACAAGATGGCGTTCGTGACGAGAGACGGTCTCTTTCATTATATACATATGATACTTGGTCTCACAAAATGTGCCAGGTACCCTCCGGTGTCTCATTGACTGTAATTTGCCAAACTGTTGTTGTGTACTATGTTGTATACTAAGACGACCTTGTGATCTATGCCACGGACAGGTTCGCGCGATACGTCATGGAGCTGGCGTGTGTGTCAGAGCGGCTATCGCAAACCATCTCACACTGAAACCCCTGAAGTGGGCGTTTGGCGCAAAGGCAAGCAACTACCTCAGTCTAATCTCGACGAGAAGCGTGTACAACCGCAGGACCGACTGGTAAATGAGGTTATTCTTTTTTCCAGGCCAAACAACGCTAAAGACACGATGAGGTTTGTTTACCATACCAGGTACTGTCAACAGTTCGTTGAGTTCTTCAAAACGCACGTGGTGCCGCTGACTCGTCTGCTTGGGAAGAGGGTGGCGATGACGTGGAATACGAGGCATTGTGAGGCGTTCGTGGACGTCAAAAAGGAGCTGGCACGCAAGTCGGAGCTCGCTTCCCCGGACTATGCGAATCCCTTTAAGCTCGCGACGGACACGATACCCAGAGGGCTATGCACCGCACTCATGCAGGAGCACAGCTTGGGACTAACCCCAATCGCGTTCGCGAGTATAGCGGTCGAAGACGCGCAAGGCAAGTACGGAATAACGGGGCTGGGGTGTTTGGGCGTCGTGTAGGCAAGTACCCTCTTCACGGTGGACTTATACGGGCACCATTTCACGGTGGTCACGGATATATTAAGGCGCTGGGCTGCCTCATGACTAAGAACGTATCTGGGCGGCTCCACAGGCGAGTACACTCTGCAAGAGTACGGCTTTCTAGTCGAGTACCAGCTCGACAACGATAACGTCGTGCCAGAGGCGCTGTTGCGCGCGCATGTTGCGATGAGCGGCAGAGTACGTGCATATTACAAAGGAGATGGGTCGCGACGGGCATCAAAATAGTGTACTGTGCTAGGGGCTTGCCGGCACGGCGACGTTGCAAGGGAACAATGTCGAATGCGAGGAAGACGTGAAACGCATACACGTCGACGAAGGCGTCCGCACAGTGCTGCCCAGCGCTACGGGGGGGGGCGCGTTAAACGATGCTCACGGCTCAATCTGAAGGAGCAACTGCCGGAGACTATAAGTACGCAAGGGCCACTCTGCGGTGTTGGTGGTTGTCAATTCGAGGTGCTGTGAGATCCAGCGCAGCGGCTTGTCAAGCTTGTAGAACCCGTAAGGCACGCCGTCTTGACACAGTGTACGCATCCTGCGCATTGGTGGGCTGTTCGGTCCCCTGGGCCCTCAATCTCGCTGGTTCGCTATCAGCGTTGCGCAATGGAAACTTCTAGTTCGTGGCCTTGGTGGAGTCCATTTCCAAGTACGTCATTGCGGTGCTGCGTGTGAACTGAAGCGCAGAGACGGTGGCTCGCGTGGAAGTGGGGTTGATGATCTTGAGGTTAGAGCCGTTGACGGGGCCGATGGAGAGGGAGAGAGAGAGAGCTGATCGGCAACGTGGTGGGGAGCTGGTGGCGAGTGCTGCAGGCGAAGCGGAGTACACCTGTTCTCTAACGACCTAACATGCTGGGACTGTTGAGCACTACAACCGGCCTTGGAAAGACACCATCCGTATGTATGTAGACGACCGACAACAAGGCTAGGACGAGTGGGTGCCTGCTTTGAATTTCGAATATAAAAAGCACACGGTGCACGGTTCCGCACGTCACTCTCATGTGGCGGAGCTGGAGGTACCCATACTGGGTGAGCTGCTGCTTCAGAAGTCTATTGGCGATCGGTCAAGCACGAACAGTCACGTGAAGCGCGAAACTACAATTAACGGGTTCGAAGCGCATCATAGATGCGAGTGCTCAGGATCGTATGGAGATGTTAAGCCCCGAGAGATCCAAGATGCGGCATGGTTGGCTCGGGTCGGCTCGGATTGTTGAGGACGCGGGGTTCGGCAATCGCTGAGCGAGGTTTGAGACGACCAGTCAAACATGACCGTGCACATATCGCGTGTGGTGGGTTACCACCTCACAGACGCATTGTTGCGAGCTGCAGCAGAAAACATCAAGGCCACCGTGGTGCTGGAATAGCTGCCTCCACAACGTACAGCAACAGACGACACGAGAGTCACAGCGGCTCCGGTCGCGCGAACGAACCAAGGCAACCGTCTGCAGTGAAGAGGGCATCGGGTAGATTAAGCTCGACTGGTACAAGCGGTGATGGTGGCGGAACCACTTCAGCTGCTGTCATCCACAATTCGAGGCTCTGCCTGGAGCTCGGTGCATACGAACAGCTTTAGTGTTACGTGAGTAGCCTTATGGACGAAGGCGAAGCTAGGAAATTCAAGGCCATTAGTGACGGCGTGCGTAAGCCACGAGAGGTTTCTATTCGCTACATGGTGGTCAGCGTGGTGCCTCGCGGGAGCAATTTCCATATATAGGTACATATGTACGTAGGTTTACCCCATACCGACGATAATTTAAGGAAATAAGTACGTTGATTAAGGAAACTGGTAAGTTCGTAAGTACATGCTGAAATCAAACTTTGCCAACTCCTTTTATTAAAAATTCAAGTTACAATCTTCATTTTTTTATTTAGACGTTACCAGGTCAGGCCAAAACAATTCGCAACGAGGCTTTATGTATGAATATAGTATCACTCCGTTCCAAAACTATTCATACATTTGCCTTTCTCAGCGTCGCATTTTGTTGCTTTTCAAATTTATTGAGTCTATTGAGCTGAATAAGACTCAGCTAAGTGCGAGCTATCGAATGACGTGCAGCGCTCCGTTCAATTCGAAAAATTGGCGCCAAACCATCGAGAAAAGCTCTACCAACCGTACTGCTGCATAATGCCGCAAAACGCCCTCTTTCATTTTCCATCTCGCACAAACCGAACGGCATGGCGCCAAAGCTCGAACGCTTCTGCTTCAGCACGAACCACTCTTCTCGTGACCGTGCGCTGGTACTCTCGGCACATTTGCGTCTGTCGACGAACGGTGTTCTTCAACACGGAGCGCTAGCTGCAGTGGCAAATGAGCTGGACACAAGTCGGCAAAAGACTCGGGCGATTTGGCGGCGAGCGACGGACGAGCTCACGCGCACCGGCGTCTACGCCTCTGCTTCGCGCATGCATCTAACTGGACGTAAGAAGAAAGACCGCTCGGAGCAGCACGAGAGACTCCGCTCCGTCGCACCAGAACAGCGCTCCACGATCCGAGGAGCTGCCGAGGCTTGCGACCTACCACCAACAACTTTGTTTCGGGACGTGCAAAATGGACGACTACGAGTGACAACGCGGGTCGCACGGCCAATCCTCATAGAGAGCAATAAGCGGCAACACCTTGCCCACTGCATCTCCCACGTTACGACGAAGAAGAGCTATGACGACATGGACAACGTCATCCATCTAGACGAGAAACTCTTCAACATGACGACAGTCAAGAAGAGAGTCGTTCTTCTGCCTGATGAGCCCACTTCCACTCTGCGTCTCCAGAGCCGCCGCCATATTCTTAAAGTCATGATGCTGCTCGCTGTCGCGCGGCCAAGATGGGTTCAAGGCAGCGGTCGCTTCGACGGCAAAATCGGCGCATGGGCGTTCTTGGTCCACGAACCGGCAAGGCGAAGCAGTCGTCACCGCAAAGAGGGCGCCATGGTCGCGACCGAGCAGTCCGTGACCAATTCCAGCTTCCGGGACATGCTTCTCCACCACGTTATCCCAGACCTTCGCGAGAGGTGGCTTGACGCATCGCCCGACAGCCCAGTTCTTTTGCAACTTGATAACGCACCAGCACATGGGGTGCACGACGACCCAGAACTTTGCGCTACTTTGGCGGACGAGCTCTTCCCTATCGTTATGCGTCCGCAGCCACCCAACTCGCCAGATTTGAATGTGCTTGAGTTAGGCCTGTTCAACGCCGTGCAAGCTCGCCAGCGTCGCGCGGCGCCGCGGACGCTAGACGAGCTCGCTGCAAGTGTGCGTGTTGCGCTGGCAGAGTTGCCAGTGACAACACTGAACGCGTTGTTCTTGACGCTGCAATGCGTCATGGACGCGTGCATCCGTGACTGCGGCGGAAACAACATCAAAGTTCCGCACATGCCCAACAAGAGACTCGAGCGTGAGGGGCTGCTCCCTCGCAGCGTTGAGTGCTCAGGCGAGACGATCGCCTTCTTGAGTGAGTCCTCTTCCTAACCAGCAGAGCAGCATAGTGAAAGCTTGATAAAATTGTCACGATTGTTTTGGAACATCGCAGACAGTGGGACGTATGCATAGTTTTGGAACGGAGTGGTATAGCAGTGTACTTATCTGATCAGACAGCGTGACAGATATACATCAAGTTGCATTTGATCTGGCCAGATCGGATACCCGACAGGTATATCGAAATGACTCTCATGGAAGAGCTCGTGGTTGAAGCTAATCTGTCACATATTCAGCTATCCATTTTGCTAAGTTTGGATATGAATACAGTGATATAGAGGGTGAAATACATGTCTTCGCTCACTGCAACTCACTCCCAAGCTTGCCATCATGGCAGGCCACAACGAGCTGGGGAAGACCGCTCGACACACTCTCGATGCCAGCGACCTCAGTGCTGCCCGAGAGCTGGGCCACCTCAGATATGAGGTCTCTACAGATATAGATTGGACAAGCTTCACGTACGGTTACTTCTACAACAAGCAAAACAGAATCAGCGTTGACGAGTTCGAATCTCAGCGGTCGGCTCAGGACAGATGCAAGACCTTCGCTCTTCGCTGCGGGTTCCAGATCTACGTGAAGAGCAACAGAACGAAGATGATCAACACAAGCAATGCCAAGTACGCATGGAAGATTCTGAACGGCCAACAACTCAACGACTCGTCGGCCAAGGTGGGTCAAGCGCTTGTCCCTTCTTCACCAACGTGTTTGGGAAGGACGGACTTTGGAAGCTCACAGCAGCCAACTTCAGCCACAACAACTTCATGCACGTCGAATCGACACGCCCACTATGTGTGGAAGGGTCAACTCCTGTGTCAGCCGCGACAAAACTCTGAACATGGACCAGATCACTGCCATGGTCGAAGCGGAGATTGTCCCCGCGAACGCAGGACCTGTTTCGACGTTCAAAGGAAAAGAGATCAGGACCTTCTTGAAGTCGAAGGGTGTCAAGATCAGCCCAAGTGCAACTTCCCGGCTGAAGCAATCGATTGATGACGAACTTCACGGGAACTTTGTCGAGAGCTACCAAAAGCTCGAGCCGTACTTTACGCTCATACAAGAGAAAAACCTGGGGTCATTAAAGAAGATCAAGCGAGAAGACTAGGGAGCGATCTTCAAGAGAGCAGGCTTCTTCCCGAACGCCGGTGTCCACACCACTTGGTTGTCTAAACGACTGCTTGGCTTCGATGGGGTACACCTGAAGGGCGAAAAGCACCAACTTGGTGTCTTCCTCGTCGCAACCATCAAGGACTTCAACAACCACATCGTACCGGTCGCAATCGGTCTTGTACCACTCGAAGACTTCGACAACAGGCGTTGGTTTTTGGAGGTGGTTCCGCACGGCATCGGCGAAATCAGAGACGTCGCTGTGCTGTCGGATCGCCAGAAGGGACTTCTGAGAGCAGTTCACACCGTGTTCCCACTCGCTGGTCATCAGTTCTGTTTGCGCCACATCATGGACAACATCCCCCGAACAAGAACGTCACTTACAGCCGTAGACAGGGGCATCATAATCAAGATGTCGAAGAGCGATACAGAAAGTGACTACAAGCTGTACAGAGAGCAGCTGCGCGTCACGAAGCCAAGCCATGTTGACTATCTGGACGGGATTAACTTACACAATTGGGTCAAGTACAGCTTCCAGAGTCGGTTCGACATGCCAACCTACAGGAAGACCACTTCCAACCTCTCCGAGCAAGCCAACATCTGATTGGGCAACGACAATCAAGGTTCAAAACCACTAGACGCGCTCAACATGTTCTTTGCCAAGCTCAGCCAACTCCTGATGGAGCGACGTTAGCTTGCGGAAGTGTGGGCTGGGTGGTTTGGAGACGAGGCTCTTGTCCGGTTATGTCGTCTCGACTGAAGGGCGTGAGTCAGGCTAGCGCCTCTTGCGAGGGGACTCCATGTCAAAGTTCGCCGTCTAGGTGTTCCCGGTGCTGACGGACTCGACACCCGTGGAGGATAGTCAGTCTTCCTGAAAAAGACTGCATCTGCCGAGGGTGGACTGATGAAGATTTCCCGTGTATTCACGCAGTGAGCGCTGCCGCGGCGAAGAGACTACCACTAGGAGATCTGTACGATGCGAAGCTTTTATCGACGGACCATTTTCGCAAGATCTACACTGTGGCTTTCATCCCGCTTCCGACAGACATCGAGCTCTCGATAGACCACACGATGCTCCCGCCAGTCCTCCCTGCCGCACCTGAAGAGCGAGGTAAGCGTCGTTTGCCGGGCCCCGAGCCGAAGCACAAGAGAAAGAAGGCGGTGGGTGGTCTTAAGGAGATGCACTTGCATATTGCATACTTAACATAATCACTTTTATTTCCAGTGTGTTTTTAGAAGTAAAATTAAATATATACAGTATGGGAAAATGTAAACGATTTACAGAAAAATAGTTTCTTTACGTTTTCCCCATACAGTGTAGATATTTTTTAGATTTGTAGTTAGACATTTTGTAAGGTCAATTATTTATTATAAACATTCGAACTCACAAGCGCGCATTCACTTGTATTTCTAGTAGATTATAGAAAATGTAGAGCAATGTTGAGGTTGAATTTGCCACCCAAACAAATAATTTTACAGTACAGTGGCTGGTGGTTTTTAGGGAGGTACCCAATATACCTACTATTCTGTATGTGGATGGCGGTTGAATGAATTGGTGGTTATAAAGTGATGTGACTGGACTCTGTAAACCTGGCGCTGCTTAGATTTCAGATTCGTGACGTGTTTCGAACATCGAACCCGCTTCTAGAAGGAGCATCCGCCATTCGGATTTAGTCTACTGGCGCCCTGCTGACTCACTCTTCGCAGGGTACGGCTGCGTTAGCATTTCTAAGTTGTGTGGGAGAAAGAAGGCGAAACCCAAGGAATTTGCGCCTGGAGGGATTTGAATCCTAGTCTCCTGCTTGAACGAAGCCGAACTCTACCATTGAGCTACAGGCGCGTATGGTGTCTTGCTCGCTGTTGTCGTACCTTGTGCACCTTTTTGTTTTCCCCCCTAAAATTTGATGTCGAACTTACCTGAAATCGGCCTGTCTGAACTTAACGGGTGCGAATAAGTACATCTATTTATCCCATCTTTCTGGGTAAAACTAAGTACATATTTACTTATATATGAAAATTGCTCTGCCTCGCGGTGACGTCAGGCTCTGGGAAGGTATCCGGTGGCTGCTGCCAATGGATGCAACTGGGCGCAACGTGGAGGTGCGAGGGTGAATGTGTGGGAAGCGCCGTATAACGGGATTACACGTGATCGTCACTGGGTTACGGGGATCGGTGAATTTACACCAATGAGCACTGTGGTTTGCAACCACGTGCTGTGTCCACAATTAATGATACCTGCATGACAAGGTAAAAATGGATGCAAAGCGTTTTTACCTGAGCCAAGTGGCTCTCAGAGATTGGCTTTGCTTTCAGGTGTGTTTGTTTTAGCTTTAGTATGTAGGAGACACATAGGGAGAAAACACACACAATATATTCAGTTTTACATCATAATTGTTTTGCTCAAGCTTCTGTCTTCGGAATTAGTACTACTCTATGTTTCAAAATATGTGGCTATTCCACTCTTTGCCTTGTTTCAGAATAAGCGGCGCAATTTTATATTGATTTTTGTAAGAGGATGATGGTGACATCATCACACGGGGTCCAATAAATAAACGAAAATCCAACGAAGTGTGAGTTTCTGATAAATTTTTATTCTATGTGCATGTGTTCTGCTATTTTCCTTCTATTGCGACGCTGAATAGACGATGTGAATGAACCAAGGCGCTTCATCAGATCGGGGATTTTGAGACGAACACACACACATTCCTTTCTTTTACGCCAAACATCTTTTTGGCTAAACAACATCGAAAAAATACAAAGCATCACATATTTTGAAACGGAGTAGTAACTGGGAGTTACTAGGCACTAAGTGCCGCGTTGTTAACGCTTCCTCACAAAGTGCTGTGTG
>JAASGD010001469.1:0-10482 GCA_023334115.1 Globisporangium megalacanthum | reverse complement strand
TGATCTTTTTGCGCCCAGCCATTGTTGCCTTGCTCACAGTGGGTTTTGGCATTGCACAGTAGAAATAAGCCGACTCGTCCATGTTGAAAATGTTGTCCGGGCTGTATTGACTTGTTAACTGGCGGAGTGCTGCTCTTCCTTCTTCAACCACCTCTGACCTTGCCGACGCTGCTTCGCCGTGCACGCGCCTAGACTTGAGCCCGTGACGCTTTTGCAGCTTTTGGATACAGCCGTCCGAAAATGTGAGACTCTCGAGCCTGGTGTCCTGCTTGTAATCGTGCTTGCGTGTGAGCGCTCGCCGTAGCTTTTCCGCTTTTACTCGAATCGTTTCCCATGTCACAACGGGCAGCTTGAGGCTCTCGCAGCGCTGAATCCACTTCACCAAGGACACTTCCAGCGCTTGAGCACGGAGCGTGTGCAACGTCTTGAGCGACGGTCTTGCTCGCGCCTGCTCTGCTGTCGATGGGTTGCGAAGAAGGAGGAGGACTGCAGCTGCGGAGGGAGCCTTCGGCAGCTTAAACTCCTCACGCGCCCAAGCACCGAGACCTCGCAGCGACAAGTCGGGGCGGTCGACGTGGCGCTGCCACAGTTGATGCTTTTGTTGAGCGTCCAGTCGGACGCGCGTGGGTTGCTTTGGCATCTTGCCATGTGAGCGAGTGGCTGGCGCTGACTTGTGATGATTTGCCAGCATCCCTGTATTTATGCACGCTCAAATAACCAACTTGACCTCTTTTACACGATCGCTTTTTGCAGGGTTCATTTTCGAGTGGTGTTTACTAGTGAGAATACGCCTGTATGTCAAGAACTTTTCTTGAAAAACAGAAACTCAAAACAATTTCAGGTCTTTTCAAGAGGTCTAACCAACTAGCACATCCGTCCTCGGAAGACATCTTATAAAATTAATTTCCTTACAGAAAAATTCATGCCACATTCATAAATTAACATAATAATTGGCCATAGATGGTACGTTTTGGAGATATTGTTGCTTGTTCTGGGGTGGTAGACAATTCAATCTCTTACATAGACATGTCTGTCCTGGGCAGACACCCCGAAATGTCCGGATTATATTTCCGACTGTACCCTTTAACCTGCCCTTGTGTTGGAAGATGGGCACTACTGATGAGAAGCCCCAACGGGGGGGGGGCAATAAAATATTTCTGCATCACTTAATCAGATCAAGTGTAAATGAAATTTTCTGTAAATATAATACTTTCTATGATTCCAGACTGGAGAGACGCCCCAGAAAAAAATATACCTGAATAAATGGGTATTTTATTCACTGTCTCGGTCTTCCGGACCTCCGCGCTTGGATGAAAGAAAAACTAGCTCCTCGACGGTGTTGTATACTCCGCTCAGTAAACCTCGGTCGCTGAGTCCGCCCACGCAGATCATGTCGGGCTGCCAAGCAAGGCAGCGCCCAACATGTCTGCTTCGGCTACGCTCCCTCGGTTTCTTCGCTCTTTGGTGTTTGGTAATTTACATGACCTGTCATATATCTCTATTGAGTTACAATGGAAAAAAGTAAAGCCCCGTGGGGGCTTCTCTCGAGTATTGCTGGAAGATACTGTACCGGAAATCACTGAACCAGGACAAAAATGGAAAGCTCCTTTTCATAATTATTGATTCCATGCAAACAATTCTGACAGCGTCGCGCATGGCACATGTAATGCGCGACGCTACCAGAATACATGTACAACAGGATAGTGGTACAGTATGGCAATGCATACATCATGTTAACCCACATGTTAAGGGTTAAATTCTACACCGTTGCCCGACCAGTTTGGCGATATCGGCGGACAAAGTGGTGAAGTGGCAATAAAATTAGAGAGATCTAATGAGCAATGTGGAAAAAGCCGAAGTGTAAAGTGGAATTTCGTCACGCACGTGGTAGTCCGATTGAACTTCAGGATGCGGCGAGCAGTTGTTGGGGGGAATGCCGTTGCACTTGGCAACGAGCTGCCAGTCATGCCGCTCCCTAAACGCATCTAACACCCGTTTGCGAGCAAATAGCGAATGCTTTTTCTGCTCGTCGTGCTGCCGGCTCTCGATCTCCGCGGCGTCCATCGCTGTCGGCGCTGTACGGGACGCGCTGTTGGTATGTGCTGTTGTAACTCTCGTCGCGCGAATTCTGCAACCAAAAGCTCCACTCTCGCCACTTTGCACTACGTCAACTCGCACAAACAAACAATCACAAAGCTGTTGGGTGCCGGCTCCTTTGGCGTTATTGTCGCATTGTCGCTGGTGGTGCTTGGGTGATTGGTTGAGGTCATCGCAGCGCAGAGTTGGCAGAACTGGTCGTGCTTGCGTCGTGAAGCCGCCGCCGCGGACGTCCGTCTCGAGGGCCGCGTACAGCGCCTCTGCGAACTGGCTGCGCGTCGCGTATAGCGGCAAGTCGAGCTGGTTGAAGCACGCGTGGCTCGGGACGTACTCGCTCACTGACACACCCACCCTCTTGAGTGCGTGCGGCTGTTCTGACTCGTGGTTCGTAGCGTCCTGCCGCTGCTCAGTGCAACGCACTGACGCCCTAAACGGACCGGCTGCAATGCACTTCGTCATGTCGTGCTTCGTGCCTTTGTAGCGGTCTTCTTTGCCGTCACGGGAGTTGCAACTCGCTGACGCAGCTCAGCGAGTTCGTGAGACAAGTAGTCTTGGGCGGCAGCGCGCTGCTGCGCTTCGGCCGACGCTGTGAGGATCCCAGCGACGACAGAATGACCGGAGGTGGCAGCGAGGCCATGTACATTCGCGAACGGGGCAACATTGACCGATGCCAATGTGACATGATAAAGCGTGGCCTGCTGGCTAATCAACGGCGGAATCGTCTTGCCCTACGGGATAACTCGTCAGGAAGCATGAGGTATGGCTCGAGTCGCCAAGCTCAAAAGGCAGTGCGCGACACCGTGTAAAGAGTAAGAGCGGCGGGTGAGGCGGTAGGCTTGACAAGTGAGAGCATCGCACGAGAGTGTGAGAGCGAGAGCCGTATGTGTTAGTTAGCTTCATGCGTTTGGTATCACCAAAAAGCGTCCGGTCCAGCTATCGTTATTTCACACGGACGTACAAGCACAAACCGATCAGGCTTGGCATGGGCCGAGCTGTCGTTAATTCACACGAACGTACAAGCACAAAAACGATCTGGCTTGGCATGGGTCGAGCTGTCGTTAATTCCGCGGTTGGTTTTCCGTGGGAGTCGGCGGCCGACGGGTGCGGCGGCACTGGCGTGCTATGCGCGCACTTCACCAACAACTAAGGCGAGGGCGAATCGCCAAGGACGAAGGCAGCTGTGTAAGTTCGGAAGCAGAGTTTGCGCGTAAAATCGAACAAACAAACAGGCACAAACCAATCTGACTTGGCGTGGGTCGAGCTGTCGTAAACTCGCACGAACGTACAAGCACAAACGGATCTGGCTAGTCATGGGACGACCTGTTAGGTACCGACAGCTTGGCTGAAGGCCGCTGATCGAAGACCAGTTCGACAACGTCTACAAGCACAAAGTCAGAAGCGTCCAGTTGCAGCTTCGAGAGCAACCGACGCCCGCATTTCGACACGTGGAACACCATCAAGGGGCGAAGGTCTCTGTGTGGTGCGCGGCGTGCAGCGCTATTGGCGATCGGAGGACCAGTGGGCATCGCAGGTCTGGCTGATTTTACGGAATCTTCGTATCCACGCCACGTGCTGGACCCGTTCGACGTTGTCTGTGCACATTGCGATGCTGTCAAGTGGCGCGGCGAGTCCCCGAACGCGTGCTGTCTGAACGGGAAGATTCGACTTGCTCCGCATTCATTGCGCAAAGTCTGAATTCGACCGCGTAATGGTGTACAGTATGGCACAGCGCACCGAGAGGAAGGCGCTTAAGATCGATCTTGAGCTTCTCCATTTCTTGTGCAATCAAATCGGCATCACAGATAAGGTGAAGGGAGCGAAACAAAAGCAAGTTTAAGCCACTACAATTGCTGTGGGGATGTGGTGGCAGCAAACTTATCCATCTCCGATGGCGTTCTGGACGAGATACCGATGAACGGCCTCGATAGTGTGCGGCGAAAGTTTTGCTCTCAGATCGGCAAGCTTGTTCTTGTTAGTGTTCTGCTTGCGCGCAGCAATGTATCTCCCCCCTAGCGTCATGACACGGCTCAGCGATGTCAACGGCAGTGGGGGGAAATGATCATAAGTGAACATTCTGGGTCCGCCAACTGTGTGCTACGCATACTAAATGCCCCCAAGCTCGATTCTTGTGATCGACAATACTCGAATTAACATGGAGTTTAAGGATTATGTCCACACATGCGGTGCAATTCTTATACCCTCTCCCCCTTCATCTCTCCCTCAATTATGCCTTATCAAAGTCATGTTAAACAACTAAAGAAGTGGGTGCACCACGCTAACCTCGAGTTTAGCGTTTCTGTAGATGGGAATTGGAGGTACACATGCGCAAACGCATTTACCAAGGAGACACCAGCACGAACTTGTTCCGATACAGTATATTTGTTGAGCTAAGAATAGTTGCCATTATTCTCTTGGGCGGAGATTTTTCTGAAGGCGCTGTGTGACGAATAATCGATGGAGGGGCGGTGGGGACGATCGAAGCCCTCCTGACGCATCGCACATGCGCATGTAGAAATAAAAATCAGTATGAAGAGCAGCCAATACGCAAGCTCCGCCAATTACATAATACGACAACATTGTTCAAGCTAAACGGCATACAACCACCAACCCAAGTGACGTGCGAGTGCTCAACGCATTAAAGCCTTCTATGGCAACAGTAACGCAAAAGGAAATTTGACAGGCAGCTTTCCCCTAGACAAGTGGCGGTAGTATCAGTAGGAACGCGGAGTCGTAAGTAGTGCGAATCGTAGAGCCGAAGCGAAAGGCAGGGGTGACAGCGACGGCTTGTATGCATTCCAATGATCTCACTTTCGCAACTTACTATTCGCAGACAAAGTCGGCTCAGACCGATTGCCTCGCGCAATTCCTCTGTGAAGGGGCTGGGGGTATTTGTTAGCTTGGCTTACTGAGGCATAATTACATTGTCTCGCCCAGAGAACGTCCGCCACACCCGCGCCGTTACCGGCGCATCGGTGACTGTGGGTGGGCTGCCGTAGTCCAACAAGAACACGACATACTCAGGTTCGAGCAAGAACTCGTCTTCCTACTATACCAATATTCATTGACCCAACAGAATGTTCGTATTTGAACAGAGCTGGACTGACAATGAGAACAAAATGTCAGGATCATGTGCTGTGTGCTACAGGTGCGGATGATTTAACAGGACCTCTGCCCAGGAGATCGTACTGCTCGAACGTGTTATCACGAGCCTGCCAGTAAGGACGTGGTTTTAGGGGGGGAACGTCAAGGGATGACAAAGTTGCTCAAAGAGAAGTTCAAGTTGACATTGAGCGAAGGGTGTATTCGAGCAAGACTTACGCCCGACCCACCGCCTACGATCTCGTATGGCACATGTCGGCTGAGTGTTGCTTATATAGAGGTGCTACCTGTGATGTAGTCTGGCTTAAAACCTCTACAGTCACGTCAGTTGCGAAAATATGCGGATCTGTCGGCTGGTGTCTGAGAGCGACAGCGCCCACAACACGACCATGTGCGACGTGAAGCCGCATCATTTACGGACGTATACACCCTCAGCGCTAAGTCGTGTCAGGCTACCTGCTCACCGAGTACAAAGCAGCGAAAACGTCCAAATGGAGATGTAAATTGGGCTAGACCGAGCACGTGGTAGACTGACTGCAGATGTCGGTTCGGCATTCCCATTCGTTGCTCGCGAGTTGCAACTTGTACACATACTCTGTGCAAAACACTACCAAGGGGATATGCCGAGTGCGAGTGGTGGGTGGTGACCTGCGAGCGCAGACTTCAAGTGTGCTGCCGCTAGACGTATTGTTGCCGAGTCTGAAGACAAAATCGAGTTCCAGCAGTTATTTCACTCTAATGTCATTCGCATTAGCGGCGACTACCTCCGTCCCATAAATATATGAGCATTTGGCAGCAAAAAAGCAACATTTAATAAAAAAGTGGAATTTGACATGCCAATTTATCGCCTAATTTCAACGAAAGGGAGCTAAAAATGACATAGATTACGCGCGAACAGTTTATCTTCTAGAGGGTACCCTTGGTTCTGTGAGATTGTTTGATGGAGCCAAGCAACGCCGCCAGACCCAATTATCAAAAATTACAGGGTTTCCAAATGCTCATATAATTATGGGACAGAGATAGAACTCGTCAACACCTCGCTGGCATGGAAGAAGATACCGAAAACCGATGTCAAATGCCCCCTTTTTATAAGCCATACTGAACAAGTCCGGTAGAAAGGTGAAGACACAAATCCTTTATTGAAAGCCACACCGCGATACTATAATCGCGTTCATTGTCGTAACAACCTGTTGGTGGACGCGGTGTGACGGTTTCTAGCGCGACCCCCCGCCTCACTCTCTCGCCTCTCAATTGACTTCATGGCGCACCAACGAGGCCGAACCTCCGTCAAAGGGACGAAACGCACACCACGCAAGTTCAAACGGCAGTCTGTCTCTCAGGGGCGGAGAAACTCAACGCGATTCGGCTAGTACGAGAGAAGGGAATGGCGGCCGCCATGTAGGAGCTATACCCATTCCTCGCGGGTTATCGAGCAGCGAACAAGCGCCAAGTCTACCGGTGGGTGGGCGATAAGGCGAAGATCCAGGGCAACGTCCTCAATGGGAAAGGAAAGTACCGCAAGGCTCGCAAGCTTAGCGTTGCCACCATCCAGCCAGCGGAGGCAGAGGAGCAACTGGTGGAGCGGACCAACGATATACGCGGCGAAGGAGTGCCGGTCTCGTCTCTGATGCTGATGTTCAAGGCTCAAGAGGTCACGGCGGAGTACGGCATCGCAAAAAGCGAGTTCGCGGCAGGGCGGAGCTGGAGGAACCGATTCCTCACCACGCACCGTCTTTCGCTTTGTCGCCGAACGCGCATGGGCCAAAAGCCACAGGCAGACGCAGAAGCAGCTGAACGCGCTTTTGCTGCCGATGTGCCCGAAGCAATCGCCGCGAATGGGTGCCTCGCTGTCGTCAATGCCGACCAAACCGCAATGAACTACGAGTACCTTCCAACGCGCACGATCAACGCGAGGGAAGAGGGAACCGTGTATCCGCAATACCGGTGTCGAGAAGAGCAGAATGACTGTGATGCTCGCTGCGGACGCTGACGGCAATTGGCTCCGTTAGCAATGGTCAAGCAGCTACCGTCGAGCGTTCCCGCGACAGAGGCTGTCAACATCAAACGCCAAGACGGGTTCGGGCGTTGGGTCTGTAAGGAGGTCTCAAAGGTGATTGACCAGGCCGGCACCTAAGTGTACTGCAACAGCAATGGCTGGTGGAACTCGTCGTTGTCTTTCATGTTTATCTGGCGTTACTTCGGAGCCCGATCGAAACCGAACGAGACGATCCTCCTCGTTTCGGATGATTTCAGCGGCCACTGGGCCTGAGAAGACCGCGAGTACGCGGCCTCCATCAACGTCATCCTCATCAAGGTACCCCCTGGGTACACTTCGGTGTGTCAGCCGGCTGACATCGCGTGGATAAAGCCCCTTAAGTAGGATCTGCGTTCGCTAAGGGTGAGCAATGTGGAGGGGCAGTTACGAGCGCATCTATCGGATGGAGAGGGTATCGGATTCAAGCTGCACACTCCGACGCGTCGAACTGTGCTGCCGCGGCTCCACGAAAGCTGGCGCGCACTCTCCAAATCGACTGTAACCAGTGGGTTCAGGGGGCTGCTGGTGCTTGATGAGAATGATGACAGTGCATCGGTTGAGCACGAGAATGTTGAGGCGATTGTTGCGTCTCTTAGCGCACTCAAACTAGCCCAGGATGTCGGGGAGGGCATTGACGCTTAGCTTACAGCATAAGCCATTCACCCTGTTTGTCGGTGTTGTTATCCTATGAGTTATGCGGTTCTCGTGCGAGAAGGCTGCTTCAAGCGTGACGACGACGAGCATCGACAAGGGTGGTAGTAGCGTGGGGGCAGCGATCGGCGACACGCGGCGAGCTGCAACATGTAGCGTGCGTGGCAGCGCTGACAAGCGCCGACAAGCGCCGATCAGTGACGAGCGTGCCGGCATCGACGAACGTGGCGGCATCTATGAGCAGCGAGCATGGCGCCGGGGAGGCTCGGACTGATGGCGGCGAGTCGGAGTGATGGCGGCGAGTCGAACTGACGGCGGCTGCCGCGAGTGTCGAGATATGAAAATAAGGGCGTGATTGGCAAAGAAAACGTGTGGTGATATCAAGAGATGATATGATTGGTGTATTTTTGTGTTTACCTAAATCTAGATTACGCTCACAAAGCACGATGAACAAAATAATTTTTAAAACCACCCCAGCTTGTGAAATCGACGAAGGATATTGGATGGTGTTGTAAATGCCACTTGGTTTTCAACATGGGGTTTTCTGTAAGCCAAAGATTTGCTGGACCAATACCAGTAAAGTGTTACATGCGCAACATTGCCACATTGCTACATTGCCACGGAAAGAGGAGAGAGCGTAAACTCTACCCTCAAAGAGCGAGAAATGAAAACACGCCAGCCAAGAGCATTCAACTCGCACCAGCTCCTGTGAGAGCATCGGATAATGATACCCAACGAATACAAACAGAGGTTCTCGAATAGACCTGTCAGCTTACCTGTGCAGACAAACAGTGGAGCACTTTCGTTGATGATCACTGAAAGTAGTAATATTTGCAGCAGCAGAACTTTAGCACGTGTTCCATGCGAGCCAGGTTACTGGGTACACCACCACACACCAAGGATGCTCACTAGCTTTCTAACCCAAGCAACAGCCCAGGAGTACCGACGTGTCCGTGCTCGGGGTTTCAAGTCGTCTTTGGTGTCGTGCGCTGTGATCTGCGCTGTGCTTCCTCGCGTGTGAGGACTCACCATCACTCACGATAACCAACCAACACTCACCCGTGCTCACTAGCGTATTCATGACAACATTCTGCACAAGAGTGTTTGTTTTGATTACGTTAGTTCTGCACTTGGTGTAATCTTGCTGGGTGCAATGATTACTTCTGATCCGCACCCACGCACGCACGAACTGTGCATCACAGCATCGAATACACCCTGCATACAAACATCAGTAGTTAGCGAATCTCCAAGGATGAGAAAAACAGAAACACCCATAAACAAGTAGGGACAGCTGGAATCAGAGAACAGAGAATCAAGTAGGAATCAAGTAGGACACAGGCTCCAAGAGCGAGCCGCCTTGGCAAGGCGCCGCCGCTGCCGGGGCACGAGCCGCCAACTAACTCACTCTTCAATTCACCACCAACCACACAAGCCTCTCTTCCTCCACCTTCCGTCGGCACTCTATCGCTTCCTCTCCAAGCCGCCCGCGTCCTTACATCGCGTGACGTTTGGGATATTCTATCCTGGCAACTGGTACCCTCGTCTACACATATCTAGCCATCCCATTTACCAATAGGTTCTCATGAAACTCGGGTTAACACCACGATTGCCTTTTGCGTCGTTTGGATATTAAGAACAGACGACTGGCGAGAGAGTAACCGATTTCGCAGAGCAGCTGAGATCTCCACTATTGCAGCAGTTTTCAAACCTGTCTTGACCACAACGGCGCGATGTCCCGTTCGCTTATCTGCATCAGATCTTCAGTAGCCCCCACGACGCCGCTTCAGATGGCAATCACGTGTACCGGATGTGAGTGATCACTTCCGAATACTTCTTCAACCATGTGCCGCGAAGAGGACGGGCGATAGGCTCGAAACAGAGGTGACACTGCACAGAACTGACGGTGCGCTTCCTCCCTATGTTCGACGAAGTGTCGGAAGTCGGACAGTGAGGAACAGCTGACGACTGTCCAGGGGCCTGCGATTTTCCAGCCGCTCTGAACTCTACCACATAATATGGTATCCGAAGTGTCCTAACACGGCTTCGCACGCATACCAAACCCATGCCTTGACCCCCGCAACTTAACCGAACGGGTTCAGTGGTGCTGCTGGCACGAAGAGATCCGGTGGTCGTAAAAAAAATGGGCTACATACTGTATACACCGAAATAGTGAGGACCACCTGGCTTCATGATTGATTTAAAGTAAATTACGAGTAAAAGCTCCTACAAACACATACTGTTCGAATAGATTTTTACCAATGCTGTACAAATGATACAACGAACCTCTCACGCTGAATAGACTATTCATGATAATTAGAGAGCCAAAATTGGTTTTTATTAGAAAGATCGGTTTTATATTAGAAAAGTGGCTGGAAGGGTGGTCCTCACTATTTCGGAATATACAGTACGTACATCAAATAGGACTAATACTACCATAATATTATTATCGTAGTATTAGTCCCATTTGATGCACGTGAGACCACTTCAAACAAAAGTATCATTAACCATTTTTTGAGGTTTTTCAACGAGCTAGACCACGTTAAACCACGATATCTGCTCTTTCATTTGAGCTATCAAACGTCCCCAACTTCGAAGTCAGT
>JAASGD010001468.1:0-10499 GCA_023334115.1 Globisporangium megalacanthum | reverse complement strand
CTCACGAAACCGATTGCCCAATGTACTGAAAAAGTGAAATGCATGCCAAATGTATTGAAATTGATTCTAAATGCGTGTACACGCACCATCTGAACTGCTTACTCACTCACAGCCATCTAAGTCGATCGACTGTTTGCGGAAAACGATCGCACACTCATCCGCGTCCTTCCAATGACTTGCACAGAAGCTGGGATTGTCTTCCTCCTCACACCAAGTCTCACAGCACGCTTTCGCGGCGCACACTTGTTTGCGCGCTCCACAACGCACACAACCACGCTCTCAACCGCGAGTGCGACGTCTTCCTCGCCCATGCCACTCCCATCCACGCCACGCTCGTCCAAGCGACTCTCTCCACGCCTCGCGTGTCCTCTGCCTGCTTGTCTTCCGGGCACACGCTCATTCTCAACACGCTCATCCAACGCGTGCTCGCCCACCACATGCTCGCCCACCACATGCTCATCCCCAGCGCCCGCGCCGCGCGCGTGCTCGTCCTCGTTATTTTGTTTTGCTTGTGTCATATGTGGCGGCGCCTGTGAGCGTTGTTATTACTGCGCATGAGTACAATCCAAAACAACACCCAGTCAGTCAGTAGCAAGTACACAGACGCATGAACGCTCTGGTCACGCATGGATGTCTACGCCTCCTACCCAATTCTAGTAGTATGACTAAACACTCGTATGGAATCACCGCTTTATTGCCGTCTAGAAGCGGCGATATAAGCATCGTGTTTGAAATACAACATCCGCATCAGTCAGCATGTTACCACATACAACATGCGCGACTTAGAGGATTTTCATTTTCAAGAGCAAGTGCCCATACTGCACAAACGAACTGGGTTGTGTGCCAGCTCAAGTCTGTTGTCTCCGTCCAGCTCGTCTCGTGACGAAGCACTGCGTGTGGTAAAGTTGCTCGCCAGGCCCCGACGTCGCTAGTCGCCTCGTCGAGAACAGCATCAATAGTCGCCCCTATCTGAACGTATTCGCGCGAGACTCGGCGCTGGCCGTGCGATCACAGCGTTCACCAATAGCCACAGCGCGAGCAGCATCTACCACGTCTGCATCGATCTTCTTGTCGTATTTCTTCTTTGGTTGGACCGCGGTTCTTTTATAGCGACTTGATCTTGCTGCGGGCGGAGGTGTTGGAGGGTACAACATCACAAACATGCAAACGCGCCAGTGCTCGCGTGCTCGGCCGCCTTAGTTCCATTCAGCTTGCCTCCTTGTCCATGCTCGGGTCTGCTGTCGGCGCCAGTGGTGTGCTCACGCATGCGATCGCTGTGTCGCTCGCGTCTTTCGTCGGCGTCGTCGGCGTCGGCGCGTTGGCGCCTTTGTTGTAGCGTTCGCGAGCGCATGCTTCTTCATTGCGAGCTCCTTGTACGGCGTGGTCTTTTTGCGCCTTCCGAATCGTTCGTTCGCCCTGTTGCTTATCGTACTTGTCCCCCACTTGCTAACCTTGTCGTTCGCCTTCTCCTCCTGCACAAACACAATCACGTAGTCAGCGTCTCGCTCATGAGTCCCAGGTGCGGCATGTGCGGTCCGTAGCAAACACTGCAAAAACTGCCCGCCTTGCCGCGCAGTGATCTGGACTTGGTGGCTGCACGCGAAAATCTCAAATGAGAGATGGTGGGGCGCGCGCACGCCACTCAAACTGTTTTACCCTTTTGCATTTTTTGATCAGACTTGGCACATCTCATTGAGTCTCTTTTTTTCGCAGTCGCCAACCTAACTCTGTGCACTTGGAGAGAATCGTTGATGTGGCCGTTTTCGTGCAAAACCGCGTTTGACTTGGAGTTTGTATCGAAAAAAGTGTTTTCGATACATTTACTGTTATGACATGTTTTACGTAAAACATGTCAACTTTTCCAGCATGTTTGCCGTTACAACATTGGGGAAGGGAGGGTTAACCCCCAATTACTAATCTTGGACCACTCCGTTCCTGGAAAAGAGCACAATCCCATTTTCCGGTCGAAAGCCCGAAAATTGATATACAAAGGTGCCTCACGATAACGACTCTCGCATTTTTCTCATGGGCTGATGAACACACAATGCGGGACAGAAGTGGGACAAGCACTGAAATGAGTAAGTTGAGCAGTGACTGGCGGCGGGAAATTTGAATTTGAACACTTTTGCTGCTCTGTAGCCGCCCATTTGCGAAGTCGTCACGACGAGAAGCATGCCCTCAGCATGACAGCAGCATCGCAGCGGCTCCGGCTTACACAGCGCCAGAAGAGGGCGATTTGCCGCAATAAGGACGTCACGCCGACCGCAACCCGCGCCGACGTGGCAGAGTGGGCGATGCATGAATTCGACTTACCGAAAGTCCCAAACGATCCAACCATAACAGCTATCTACAGAGCCGCTTCCCAGCTCGCCCTTGTTGACGAACGAGAGCTCGACTACAAGAGCAAGCGCGCCCCGAGCGACGCAGTCTTATGTACGAGATCGCCCAAGAAGTATCAGAGAGCGTGGCAAACGAAGCACCTATGACTGGCGAGCTCATTCGTTACATCGACGAGGTAGCGATCGCCAAGCGCAGCAACCGGCTACATACCAAAAAGCGTCCTGAGCTCTCAAACGGCTAGTTGCACGCCTTCTAGCGCCGCAACAGTCTCTCCTACAAGCGCGCCTTCGGCGGAAAGGACTCGGCCGACTACGAAGCTTTCGCGCGCGCTCTTCCTGATCTCAAAGCTCTTCGCAGTACCTACGCTCATGTTGACATCTACAACGCAGATGAGGCTGCGTTCAGCTACAACTCGCTCCCCTGCGGCGCGATCTGTCATGCTCAAGCTCCCGCGCTCAAGGTAGAGAAGGCAAGAATAACGGCCGTCTTTTCGCGAACGCTCCAGGCACGGACAAGCGACCCGTGGTGTTCGTCGGGATGTCAAGACGCCGAAGGTGCCTTGTCAAAGAGGCATTGCGAGCAGGCGGCCAGTGGCAAGATCGTTCGAACAAAAACCAGCGTGCGCAATGGTTATATGACACTGACACCGTCTACAAGAACTCGAAGAAGGGTTGGATGACTGGAGCCCTCTTCCAAGAGTACGTCACGCCAATGGACGAGGGATTGAGGATGCAAGAACGGTCGGTGATACTTCTCGTGGACAACGCATCCGTTCACATCTGCGACCACGATGCGCTTACGAACGTTGTCGTCTCACAACTTCCACCCAACACCACAAGCATCTGCCAGCCATTAGACCAAACAATCGTGGTTGCGTGGAAGAAGCGTGTCCTTTGCGAAAAAGACATCCACGCCTACCATTGTATGAAGACCAGACAGCACTCGCGCGTGGACATCAAGGTCGCGATCGACTAGGGAATTTCGGCGTGGCCTGCTATCACCTCAAGCCGTGTTTACACCGGCTGGAAGAAGATCCTGCCAACTCGTGTCAGGATGGACGTAGAGTGCCTTCTTACGTCGATTTCCGCTAAATCAATAATCGGTATCACCAAGAGAAGTCTAGTGCTCCTCGCAAACCGAATACACCTTTGGTGAACTTCAACAGGGGTTCGATGTCGTGAGGCACCTCTGTAGTTTGAGTATGTGATATGTGATTACGAATGAAATAATAAATGCTCTGATTTGGCGAGAGAAAGACTCGAATGTTATTCCTCCGAACGATCAAAAATATTGATAGTGAGATGAATCAAATGGCGGGGCGACGCTATTCTGAGCTTCGAAAACATATTATGGAGGGAAAAGTCACTCTGAAAACACTAAAAGCACCGTATCTCGATAAATTAGATTATTTACGAACCACTCTGTTCACATAAATGTAGCCAATGGTGAGAGCTTCCATTTGCCACAAAAAAACGTAAAAATTGGTGAAAAATTGGTGAGATGCAATCACCAGATAAGGCTTCGTGCTCTTTTTCAGGAACGGAGTAGTATTATACAAGATACAGGCGCACTTCAATTACCGGACAGAAAACATATGGATTTTTTTTGGTTTCAGAGGCAAGCATGTGGGTAAACGTATCACAAGTCGAGGGCTCTGCTTCATTTCGAAATGACGAGCATGGTTGGGGCGCGTACGAAATAGCGCTGCATCTTCTCAACTAGTTTGTACATATCCTGGTCTTGTATGTGAGTGTGGCGCCAACAGTTTGTGATCGACTGCCGTGACACTTGTTGTCACGCGTCCTCTGCCCCTCTCATCGGTTCTAGCACGTCCGTGTGGTGCAGTTTCTCGATGTCACTCTCGTCCGCCTTTGCATCCCCTGTCTTTTCCAGCAACGTGTCCAGACGGTCGACGATGCGCTGCTGCTGTAGTGTGATATAGCGACCCGGGGGGGGGAGCCAACTGCCGGACTCAGGTACACCTACAAACGACCGACCCAGCTCGGTTCTCTCACGAGTCCGTCCCAGCCGCGAATGCCCAGTAGCTCAGCATGAGATCTATGTCGTGGAGACCAGTCGGACCCCAGTGAGAGACTCCCGCCCGGGAACTAACGGTTGCGTTCGACAGTAAGCGACCTGGCGACAGTGGGACCCGGCACGCCAGAAACCAGGCGGCGGGCAGCTGACGACAGTCGGTGTGAAAACCAGCCTCCAACTGGAAGAGACCATCACAGTGAGCCAGGAGGTTTCACACACCCAGACCCGAGTGAGTACAGCACAAGTATGTTCAAGATGACACCACAGCGCGATCCGGCCAAGTCGACCCCCCAAGCACGCTAAAAGCCACGCTGGCGACTTTACGGTACGATCCGTACCGTAAGTGACCTGGGTCACTCGAGTGACCGTCACTGATTGCTGTGATTACTCGGTCTGTGAATATTTTAGGATTGATTACCATTTTTAGGAAGCAAGAAGAACACGAACATAGGAGAGTGGTCACGGTACCCATTTTTAGGACCTGATCAAAAGTGCGGTTATGGTCGCACTTAACTGAGCAGTTACGGTACATCCCCAAAAAGGAGTCCGGCTTCCAGGCAATTCAGTAGCGAGTTCACCCTCAACAACCCAAGCCTCTCCGACTCTTTCTCCAGGCGGGAGAAAGGAGTCCAGCCTCGTACGGTACGTTGGTTTGTGTAACCAAGCGTATTAGCGACTGAGCTGAGTGTGCCTGAGTGTGAAAGCGGAAGTTCGTGAATAAGCCTGACTGGCTGGGATAGGAGAAGTCCGATCCCGGTCCTTGATATTGAGTGCAAAGAGTGCGAGTGAAAGTAAGCCGAGAGCCAGGTGTAAAGGCGCTTCCTGGGTATACGAGGCGCGTGTACCCTTCCATATTGAGAGAAGAGATCGAATAGAGACCGGGTGCGAAGGCGAGAGACCTACTTTGACCCGAAGTTCGAACCAAGTGAACTTCTTCTTGTATCGCTTGACCGAGTGCCGGGTCCGGTTGGAAGTGCTCCCATACTGATCTCCTGGCTTTGGAAGGACTACGTAAAGGGTACACAACTGTGAAAGGACTGACCTTGTGAAAGAGAGAGAAGAGCCCGCACATACATGTCGATTCCCAGACCCAGGTGTGAGTCTGAGTGTCTAGTGTGAACGCATTTTTGGAGTGCTGTGTGCCGACTCAACCCCGATTAGTGCAACCCCTTTGCTTCCCGGGTATCGTTGTCGACTGAACTATATCCGCTTCATCACAGTAGCTCGCAGATTATAGTTTTGAAAGCATTTATAATGCCGGTATCCTACGGCTGCATCGTGTCGGAGGGAAGCATTCAGATTTCAACGTTCGACAGGTTCCCAGTTAGCTGGTGCCACGACACATTGTCGAGGAGTAACAGCATGCGTCTTTCCTCGCTCACCATGTCCTCGGCGAATTGCTTCGCCCACTCCTCAAATATGCGCATTGTCATCCAGGCGTTGGCCAAGCTGTCATACTGGAGCTCAAGGTCCTTGGCCTTTTTTTCGAGGAAGTAGCGAGGCTGCTTTGCCGCACCAATGAAGAGTAGAGGTGGGAGTACGAGGCCGTCGGTATTGCTAGTGATAGCGGCCGTTATGCGCTTCTTCGATACCTTACAACCAGCCATGCTCGGGTGAGATACAGACTTGTCCGAGACAGTACAGTTGTAAAATGCTGTCTCGTCCATGTTGTATATCTCACGCTTGGCGTAGTCGCCAGTCGCCCTCCTTAGCATCTCTCGTCCTGTCTCGATTGCCTCCTCCTTCGTGGACCCCGCCTCTCCGTGTACGCGCCACGACTTCAACTCGCGCCGCTTTTGGAAGCGGTAGAGCCGGCCCTTCACAACACAGCGCTCACCAGCTTCGCGTCTTGAGCAGGATGAGCAGAAAGAAGGGCGGAGTCGCGCACACTCTTCGCTTTGTGCATGATGGTCGCGCCAGTAACGACCGAGAGACGCAAGCTTTCGCATTTGCACACCCATGCCACGGCCTTCTCCTCGACCAAAGGGAAGCGCGCTATGTGCGCCGCTTTGCGCTCCCCAGGAAGGCGCACCGCTTCTGGTCGCTTGACTGTGATCGTGTCTGCCAGCGTCTAACGTGCGAGCGGCCGAAGAAGACCAATCTGTGCTGCAGCCCACGCACACAGCTAGTTCTGCGTGAGTGAAGGGCTCGCCGCATCGTGAGCTCGGACGAGGCGCTTCTGGTAGACCGTAAGACGTACGCACGACGCTGCCATTGTAACCGAAAAGCTCTCAAGTGAGGGGAGCTGCGTGGGGACGTGAGCTCGGCAGTGAGCCACTGGATTTGACCGCTTGACATCAATTCAAAAACAATGGCTTTTGAAGGGATTACGCGATTTGAGGAGATCAGTATTTTGACGTGCGCCTGTATCACTGTTTTTATCTTGTATTATACAAGATCGAATTGAACGCTGCTGTTGTTTTGTATGGACGGAAATTGGTAAATACAAACTCCAAGTGCCAATTTTATCGAAAAGTCGACTTCTCGCTTGGTGAGGTGTGATCACCAGGCCTGTCTGGTTCTGCTTTATAAGCTATGCAACTATAGGGAGCTGGCGACGCGTGACAAGAAAAAACCAGCACAGCAGGTTCGCGCTTCTTTTTGAAATCGCTAGCAAACTCGTTGATCTTAGCTAACGGGTGGCTCACAGCTCATTTGAGCTTTCTCCACAATGGGAGCGCGGCGAAGTAAGCGCCGCGCCGACAACGAGTCCAAGCAGAACCCCCACAACGACCTCGTGGCCTCGCTGGACCCCGTGTTGCGGCGACGCACAGAGTTCAGGTGCGAGAGTCGTGTTTGTGCAGTGGTAGATAGCTGTATGTGGGTGTGTGATAGTGTGTTCGAGTTCGCACAGCAGCGCCGTATGGTCACGCTTCCGGAAGGCGGGCTAGGTGGCAGAGCACCCTCCAAACGGAGGTCGCGGGGTGCTGGAGATGCGGTGGCCCTACGTTTCTCCTGGCGGAAACATCCGCGGTCGGGAAGGCCACGATTTCGTCGTGGGAGAGGAAACAGTGATGGCGTACGTGCGGAGACTCGATGATGTGGCCGTCAGTAAAGACAGTGCCCACCGCAGCCCCGTGTTCTCTGCGCCACCTAGCACGAGCGCAAACTATGCGAGCATAAGCGACTTCACAACCAGCCATTACGACCACCCAATCCAGCGGATGTCGTTGTCGACTCCAGTGCAATTCCCTCGACAGCGACCACAAGACCAACGACTTTGCTGCTGCTGGCAGGAGTTGCAGCAGCTGCGGACGAGCCGGAGTGAGAAAGCCTTGGGGCTGTGGCCAATGATGGTGACGGCGGCAGTGGCTTGCAGATGCCACCCGTCATCCGTTCTGATCGTGGGAATGAGAGTGGTACGACAAGCGATGATTTCGTCTATCTTGGAACCGGCGAGCCCGAGTCACCACCGGAGACGCGTGTTGCTGGGCATACCAGTGCTGCGCCCGTGCCCTCGGACAGCTATTCGGCCAGTCAGAGCTGGCACGGCAACACTAGTGATGATTACGCGCCGAGCACCGCAGCGACCACCGACGACGCGGACCAGCAGAGATCCCTACTCAGACTCTTTGGAAGTGGTTCAGACGATGAGCCTGAAGAAAGCAAAGCAGAGGAAGTGAGCAAAGAAGCCGAACAGCCCCCACAAGAAGCCGCACAGCCCCCGCCAAGATGCCAGCGGCCAGACCAGAACGACGACTTCGAAAGTGACAGAGACGGTGCGGGCGGCGAACCACCGACGGTGCTCGTGAACAAGTTCGTTCCGGTCGTCGAGGACGTCGACGTCAATCTCCTGGGACCAGGGGAGGGCTTGGATGACTATGATTCTTACGTCGACGCCCAGGACTACATGTCGGGCGAGATCGCGCCTCTTGAGGAATCTCCTTCGCCGATCCCTGACGACGATAAAGACGACGAGAGTGAAGACCCCGTCACAAGTGCGTTCATGGACGCAATCAGCGGCGCCGTTCGCTTGGAACGGGGAGCATTGAACATCGGCGCGTTGCATGACATGCAGTGGCATCTGTCGACGGCTTCTTTCGTGCAGAGCCAGGACGGGTACCCGGGAATGGGGAGGATCAATAGAAGGCCGACCGAGGCAACGCAAAAGGCTGCAACTCTTGCTCTTTTTTCTCTTCTTCTCGAAGGCGCTCTGGGTGGATGTCGCAGCTAATGCCAACCGGTATCGTCTATAGCAGCTCGAAGCTCGGGCTTTGGTCGTCCGGTCAAAGCAGAAAAAGAAGAGAGCTCTCGATGCGACGGTGCACGTCGAGCGGCTGCGCGAGATCGTCAATCGGCTGCGCCGCAGCCCTCAAGTCGAGCCCCACGAGCTTCTCAATATGGTTGGACTGCTCTTGGCAAATATGATGTGCCCCCAAGCTCGGGGCATCTACCATCACTGGTCGCTCAAGTCGACTGGTGCGCTCTCGGTGGGAGCATTCGGACAGCGCATGTCTCACAATCGGTTCAATGAGATTCTACGGAGCCTCCACTTCTGCGACAACCAGTCGAGACCGCAAGTCCATGACAAGGCGTGTGGAAGCTCCGGAAGCTGATCCAGGCGCTCCTGAAGACCTTTGTCGCCGCCGGGACACCGACGTCCGAGTACAGCTTTGACGAAGGGGTGTTGCCATTCAGCTTGGGACGCAACCCTACCCGTTTGTACATGCCGGACAAGCCGCACAGATGGGGGACCAATATGATTATGGCGTGCGATGCAGAGACCTAGTATTGGTATTGGTGCGTGAAGCATTGATATCTTGTATTATACCAGATATATTTACAAGACGTGACTGACGTGTGTGTCTTATCTTGTAGATTCGAGTTGTATCTTGGCGCCAAGTTTCACGCTGGTGAGCAACCTCCAGCTGACAGCAAGATAGGACCTGCAGCAGTTGTTCGAAACATGCGACACGTGCTGGCCGATGCGCCACCGACTTGGCGTGTGATCGTTGCCGACCGCTTCTGCATCTCCGTGGCGCTCTTTCTCCAGCTTATCACGATGAATCTCTACGCCATCGGGACAACCCGAACGAACCTCATCGGGTATTGCGCCGACTTTGCAAACTGGCAACCTCCTCGCTCTCGCAACAACCCCAGCGGCAAGTTCAGGATGGCCCGGTCCGTGGACGCGCCAGTGATGGTTTCCTACAGTTGGATGGAAAAGAAGCCCGTTCAGTTCTTGACGACAGGCGCCACTGGGGTCGAGTCGAGCGTGAGCCGCCAGAACGGGTGACAAGCGGACACGGTCAAGGGACCGAAGCTGGTCAGAGAGTATCACGAAATCAAGGGACGGAGTCGACAGGCATGATCAGCTACGCTTTCAACGATACTTCCTCCAGCTCACAAATAGGTGCTGCAAGCACTACAAGTCGCTGTTTCTGGGGCTGATCGACTTCGTGGTCGTAAACAATTATGTCACGTACGCGCAGTGTCGGATGGAAACTGGATCACGAACCATGAAGCGGGCGGACTTCATGAGACTGTTCCAGTAGCAGCTGTTGGCGACGACCCCTAGCGACTTTATTGAGATCGCACCTTTGTCAAGGACGGGAACTCCAACTTATATAGTTCGCCACGCGCAGTTCTCGAACACACGGCGGCGCTGACTGACGAGTAGCGTGGAGAGGGAAAGTGCCACAAGCGACGCCAAAGGACGTGCAAGGTGTTTTTTTGCTGCGACGCCGAGTGCGTGAGAACGCGAACACCACCTCCTAATATTGAGAGTCGTGCTCAGAGGGGTCGGCCAAGTTGTGGCTCTGCACGAAGGCAAGGGTGCCATGCGTCAGTTCCCGCACGTGCTTTAAAAATTGGCATGAGAAATTCGACAGCGGACGCAGTATCCCTGACGACCTGGACCCGGCGATCAAGATGCGCCGCGTTGTTCCGCACGGTCACCAGTCGCGTACGCGCCCACGGTCGGGTGAGCAGTCTTTGAGAGAGACCGAGAACGAGAGTTCTGAGAATGCGTAATTTGTGAAGTACACTACACGTTAGCCTGTACGCTTGTGGTGTTGTACAATCTGTTTGTGGTGGAGATGTGGCATCGCTTGCTGGTGTGGTTGTGCGTGCTCAGGCTCGTGTGGTGGTGAGCTTGGTCGCGCCCGTGCTCAAGCACGCGG
>JAASGD010001467.1:0-10500 GCA_023334115.1 Globisporangium megalacanthum | reverse complement strand
TGGCAAGGCGCCGCCGCTGCCGGCGCACGAGCCGCCAACTAACTCACTCTTCAATTCACCACCAACCACACAAGCCTCTCTTCCTCCACCTTCCGTCGGCACTCTATCGCTTCCTCTCCAAGCCGCCCGCGTCCTTACACAACACCTGGATACGAGAGGCCGTGTTCCTTGGACTCGGAGCGGGGGTCTATCGGGAACTACCTCCGCCGCGCTGTTTCCGCCGTGATGACGCTCGAGGTGTCGGCGATTACGTAGCCAGACGCTGCCGAGCGACGAGCAATCGACCGTCGCATTCAATTCGCTTTTGGCTTCGTCAACTGCGTTGGAATGGCGGACAGAACGCTGTTGCCGTTGGAGTTCAAGCCAACCCACAATGGAGAAGAATATTACAGTCGGAAGGGGGTCTAAGCTGTGAACGCTCTCGTCGTTTGTGACGACGTCGCTCGCGTGCGTAGTGTGGTCGTCGGGTGGCCGGGGTCGACGCATGACAATCGCGTCTGGACGAACTCCCCACAAGCTCGAAATCCTGACCGCTACTTTGATCACAACCAGTACCTACTTGGTGACTCTGCGTTCCAGGCGAGCAGAGTCATGGTGCCAGCCTACAAAAATCCACCGCGAGCGAAGCTCGACACGAGTAGAAGCATCTTCAACACAAGGCTTGCAAAGGCGAGGATCAAGACTGAGCATTGCATTGGGTTGCTGAAGGCTCGCTTCCAGTTTCTGAAGCGAATGCGGATCCTCGTCACAGCACACAAGCGCACGATGCGCAGGCTCATTCGGCTAGTGATGTGTGCGTGTATCCTCCACAACCTTTTGAATTCTGATCCAGTGCCGAACGAGTGGCACAACATGAACGACGTTGACGAGGCCGTCTTAGGCGATGATGACGAGTTGAACGCGCCAGTATCTGTCGACGCTCGAGGAGATGAGCGCAGGGAGCAGCTACTCTGCTTCATCCTAGAAGTGAGTAGCTAATGACAGAATCAAATCTATCTTCTCCTTTGGAACGCCTTCGTTCAGCAGCTTCGCGCGTTTGCACGTTCGCGAAGCAGTGCAACCTTCCGCTCTTGGAGACACATGTCTGCTTGGTCTCGGAGCTTGCTCGCCCTCGCTGCTGCTTCTTCTTCTTGATTCTTGAGCACCAACACACGTGCTGCGGCCTCGTCCTCCTGCACTCTCATTTTGCGCTCTTGAAGTTCGATCTCTTTTGGCCGCATCTCTTTGTCTTGGCAAAGCTGCACACGCTTGAGCTCCGCGAAGGCAACATGGAGCCCAGCGTCAGATCGAAATCTCTTTGGAGGTCGAATCGATGCTGGGACCGAACTCGTACTGCTGCTGCTTTCGGCAGAAAGTGAACGCGGGTGTTCATGTTCCTCGTCGTCACTGCCGTCACGGTCACTCTCAACATCGTGCCAGCCAGTGTCGGTCCTGAGAAGCAGAGGACGTGTTCTTGGGCGGTCGTTCATAGTCGCGAAAAGGTCATAGTAGTGTGGGCACCGCGCGATCACAGCTGCGCGCAGCGATCCTGCATCGTCGACCCCTTGCCCTGTTTGAGCGAGACAGTCTGCTGCAGTCCGAAATGTTGACTCGAGCGGGCTGATCTTGTTCAGACCGTCTTTGGGCGTTCGTGCCGTCTAGATGCCCGCTCCCGCTATTCTGCGGAGAATCTCTTCAGCGAGCACCATCTAATTCGACGTCCCGGTCTGGTGGTCGCCCCCTCTATACCGATTTTAATTGTCGCCACTTGTCAACCACTCTATGAGGCAGCTGAGAGAGCTGATGTCAGGAGTCGGCCCGTCACTGTACCAAGGCACGCGCTTCTTTTGCCCACGAGCACAGCGTCCGCTTTCTCTTGCTTGACAACTGCATTATAGCAGCGCTTGCTGCAACCCGCCTTGGTGAAATCTCCTTCAGAGTCGAACAGCGTGCATGCGTTCCACACGCAGGCCTTGTGGATGGTGTTGCCGCACCCGCTGCTCTCGCACGCGAAAAGATCGTGATCACCATCGTTGAGACTCGGAACGCGAACACACAACTTCCACCTGCACGCTTGTGAGGTTGGCTGCGGTTCGGTGGTCGTAGCCATGATGGCCGCCACAAACGGCTCGTTCAGCGGCCGAGAGATAGTTGGAGCGCGCACTCGGCTTGACCCCGCTGGAACAGCACACGCATCGTCGTCCGTGCTCTGTTGTTGGAGCCGCGCTGGCGCCACGTACCGACGACGAGTTCGCGATCCCAACTCACTTTGCCTGCTTGTGCACTCGGTGGACCTGGTTGAGAGAATTACGAGGCGAGTTCTTCCGAGAAAGAGACTGTTGTGGTCGGCTTTGTGAGTTATGAGTGCGCTGCGCACCTTCAACAGCATCTTGACCGCCATGATCGGTCATCTTCGACATTGCTGCTGTCGGGTGCTTCTTCCGACTGCCTTGCGCTCCTTCCGGCGTTGGTGTGTGCTTCGTGCTTTGCTTCAGTTCCGCTGCTTTGGAAAAGGAGAGCCAAAAAATCTGAAGTAGCAGAATGGCGAACAGAACGTATTTTGATTCTGGTAGCCAAAATATTTCCCAGCCAATCAGAACGTGCCAAAAAACTGACTTGCTGCCGCACAAAAAACTTGAGTAGTTGCAGCCAAATTGAATCCGTCTATTGTACCGAAATCTGAGAGGTCTGAGCGATCCTGAACATATTTTCTGACATTTGACCATGGCTCGCCGAACGGCGAACCTTCAGGCGACCACATCAAAATGATTTTCGGTTTTTTCTCGATTTGTGCGGAAACCAAATTCTCTGGAATTTTTATAGAATTATTCCGAGATCTGACTTGGCTACTTTTTCTGAAAATATTGTCTAATTTTTGACCGTTCGGTAACCCTCATGCGACCTTTTCTAGATATGTCGAGAATTTGTTTAAAAAAATATTTTCACGTTCTGATCGTTTTTTAAAATCCAGTCTCTGAGACAAGGAGGCCGAAAATTTCCGACAAAAATTAAAAAAATCGTCAATTCTTATTGAAATACAACAAAAACTTGTGTGCAGATGCCCCAACTTTGTGAGGCATGGACGCACGTGTTTGCGTCCTCAACAAAGCAGCACAGGCGGCAGCATTCAAATATTACGAAATCGCGATAACTCGAAAATTACCATTTTTAGGTACCGGTGATGTCAAGCACTTACATTATTAGATTTTGAAAAGAGGTATGTCTTTCTGACCAATATCAACTGTACAAGATGGAAGACGTACAAGTTTTGGTCACTAGAACTGCTGCTGAGAATTAGCTGTGAAGGTGGCTTGTACGTCTTGGTTTAGCCTAGTTGCTATATATTGCAGGATTTTGAGATTTTCTCTGAACTTATGCACTTTCTGCTTCGTTTTGGGCAGATAAAGTGCATAACCGCCAAGCCGTGAGACAAAATTACAAGATTTTCGTCGAGCAGCCAGATTATAAGATTTTTGAAATCGCCATAGCTCAGCTCATACGTGTCTGGCAGAAAATGTGTTTGAATTGGTCCTGCTTGTATCTTAAAGAGCTTTCATATGAATGTCTAACCTCGCTGATCTGACCAGTATTCGAAAAGTTTTTTCACATTTAAAAGCTTTGTATGGGGCTTCGCCTCCTTGACTCAGAGACTGGGTATTAATGGGAGTATTACAATGCAGGATTCCCTTAATTTTCTGTCCCAGGATTTTTTCAGGAATTTTGAATACGTACTTCCATGATCGAAGTAAGGGAAATAAAAAACAGTCCATCTCCTTTGCACCTAACCCTCGCGAAGTGCAAGAAAAATAAATTCTCCCCCCCATTTGAGTGGCTGACGTTCGCAAATCAAGCATTCGACGCAAATCAAGCACGCCGGCAACCGCGAGATCGACTGCACGCGCGGGTCGAGTACGTACCAGCTCGCCCAGAGGGATTACAAGACGCCAGAGACCGTGGTGAGTGAATGTGGCATGTTTGGTAGTTCGTCCAAGGCAAATTGAACCTAAATTGCCTACTTTTTGACACACATGTACTGAAGACATCGAGTACACACACTCGCCAAGCAAAACGAACCAGGACAACGCGTTGCGTGTATGTCATGAGCTCGTGTGTGTATGCAGTGAGTGCTGGCTGGTTCGTGTGCGCCTGTGCGGCTTGAATGAGTGTGTGAGGCGACTGGCGGCGCGCGCGGCACTCGCGCGCTTGTGTGCGCATGTTGCTGGCACGTGGCACGTGCGTGTCATGTCTGACGTGCGACGTGAGCCGCAGAGCGCTGCGCATTCTAGAGTGATGGTTTGGAGAGACATGAGACGATTTTCGAGGCACGGCTGCACGCATGCGACTGGGGGGGGTGCGCTTGTGCATTAGTGGCACATTCAGGATTGTGTGTGTGGATGGCGTACCAAATCCCACGCTGAGTACCGTGGAACTCAATCGATGCGAGTTGGATGAATTAGCGACATTTGTGAGACGTCCAAAGTTGTGGGCGAGGCGCTAAACGCGTACAGCAGACATCAGCGAGTGATGTGAATGCAAGTGCAAGTCGTTTCATTATGTGTGTTGCAATCTACCAGCGCTATTGCTGTGACGATGAAGCGAGCGTGTGAGGCACTTTGACAACAAGTTTGAGCGTGGTGAATGTGTGTGAGACTTGTCATCATGGTGTGTGTTGCAGTGCATGCATGCGTGAAAAGGAAGTAAGTGTGGTATTGATTTTGATGCACTTGTTTGATTGTCAGCAGTCAAAGACGGGAAGGCGGGACGATCATCTCGACTGGCGGAGCCCCAAGAAGCCAGACACTGCGGTGCGTGTTCAAGACCCTCCGCGATGTGTACAAGACGGGGTTTTGTGAGTCATGCTGATTGTGGTGGCTGGGCATGCAGATGGCGGTAAACGAGATCAGTTCAACGAGAGCCAGCAATGAGACCGACCCAAACCACGCGACCGCGCCCAGTACCAGCGATCTCACTTCAACTCGACCGGGAGGAGCGGACGGCAAGATTACGTCGACCGCGCCGCTGCCTGTTCATAACGCGCCCGACTCAGGGTCTTCGGCGGTGTCGTTGCCTGACGCCCCTGAGCTGCAGCGCATCGCAGGTAGCAGCAAAGGTGCACCGATGCTGACGAAGGGCGTGAAACGAGGTGACAATGCTCGCTTTCGCGAAACACGTAATCATCTCGAGGTAACTCCCAGTGCCGAGACAACACCCAGTGTCGAGGCAGCCCAGCATCCGGGAACTGCAATCATGGTGGTCTCCAGCTCCAGCGACGGTGCGCGTGAGCCAAGCGAGGCCATCGCCAGTTCGGGATCCGAGAGCGCGTACGAACCCGATGCATCCAGGATTCGTCCAGGATTCGTCCAGAATTCGACTGTCGATGTCGAGGTGGAGCCGCCGGGACTTTTGCACAAGGACTGGCCTTTGTGGGAAACCCACCTCAAGGGGTACGCAAAGTTGACACGGCAGGTCATACACGTGCAAGAGGTGGTGAGTTGTAGCCAGCGCAACAAGCGTCACTGCAACACCAATGCAGCCAAACGAGGCGAGTTCGTGCAGCTGGTCCCGGCGGAGCGGGAAACCTACCAGTGTACCTACATTTGTACGCACGGGTGGCGTCAAAAGGGCCACAGAGGAACGAAGTGTCCGTGTCGGCACCTTCGCGGCATGGATTGTCCTTTCCGCTTCGCTGTTCAAGTCGTGGAGCGTGACGCGGGATGGCGCCTCATGGCCAAGAACGGGCTCTTCTGGCACAACCACGCCTTCAATGACGGCACCTTCGCGACGTATCCCTCGTCGCGTGGGATCAAGGGCCAGGGCGTGCTGCCCCGAGTTGACTCAATGGTGTCCACAGAAACAAAGCGCTCCAAGGTCTACGATTTCTTGCTGCAGAACGGGGCGAACGTCGTGAAGCACGATGTCGACAACATCGCCTCTTCTCACCGCTCGGGTGTTGCGCGGAAGGACGACGATGACGCCACCTCCGAGGTGATCTCCCAGTTCGCAGAGGAGAACAAAGGGGCGGTTGCAACAGTGGATGAGACGGAGCGTGGAGAGTCGGGCGTGATCTCCTTGACGACAAAGCACATGCGGGAGCTGTACTCGCGCGCCCCAAAGCTACGTCTGATTGACTACCCACATGACGAACCGGTGCGTACAACTTTGTCCAGGATTTGTCCAGGATTGCACATGTATTGACCAGGATTCGGAACGTACATCTTGCCATGTTGTCGTCTTGCAGATACAACTATCAGCTCTGTGCGTTCATGGTGATGGACGAGTTCGACGAGGGCCAGCCCGTGCAACATTTGGTTTTTGAGACCTATGGCGACTGGCACATAGAAAGGGCGATCGACCACTTCAAGCGCGCACACCCGGGCAGGTCGAAGCTGCTCGAGGTCATCATCGTTGACAAGGACTTGGATGAGATCAGGGTCTTACAAGCGCAGTTTCCGGAGGTGTGACTGCTGATTCGCGTGTTCCACGTTATAAGTACCTCAAGAAGGCCTCACGATATCCCGAATACAGCCGCATCTCAGGCGACGACCACTCAGCCATCGGCCACCTGATACACAACATGGTGTATGCGTCAAGCGCGAGCGAGTACGACAAGAATCACACGTCTCTAGCGTAGCTGTGCGAGATACTGGCGTTCGTGGAGTATTTTGCGTACTTTGAGCGCAACTGGCACGCTTGTCAGCCCATGTGGGTGATGCATCACCTCGCAAAGCTCGCCCACTTCAAGAACCACACCAACAACAGGCTTGAGTGCTTTTTCGGCATGCTCAAGGATGGCAACAGTGGGAGCGCGAGCATGGCGGCATGTGTCGAAGCTCTGATCGCGTCGTCGCGTCGCCGCGAGAACGAGTATACCTACCGCCGTCTTCGACCAGGTCGCTACTACACCGCGAACTACGACGAGATGATGACGCAAGTTTTGCTCTTTACCACGCATTTCGTCGCAGAGCAAGTCAAGCCCGAGTACGCAGCTGCGATGACCAAACATGCCGAGAACAAGTATCTCCAGGACGAGTCGGCGAACACGGTCGCTGTCGTGGGTGCACACTATACACACATAGTCAGCATACTGGACTGGTCGTGTGACTGTGCGTTCACCGCCTCTATGAAGCTCCCACGCTGCCACGTGATTGCGTTTCGCAAGCACAGAGGAAAGCAACGCTCGCTTATCCCGCTTGCAAATATCGATCCAAGGTATGTGCACCAATGAAGATGTCCAGGATATGTCCATTTATCCCCAGGACTTATCCATGCTTCGATGCGTTCGGTATGAGCAGGTGGGTCGGAGAAGCGGCCGACTTGCCTGTCGTCTCCAGTGTGTCGTGCAACCCCTTCGTACGTGGCGAGCCAGCACCACGACGCACTTCAGCCGACCGGTACCACGACGCAGTGCGAGCTACGAATATCATCTTTGCGGAGCTTGCCGACATTGAAGACGAGGAGGAGTACGACAAGTACCTCACGTTCATACCCGAGCAGTGGCGGAATGGTTGACAGCGGAACTGCCTCCGCGTGGACTCGATGTCATTGGATGAGGACCACGGTGTCGCAGAAGCATACGTGGACAATGTTGGAGACGCATACGCGGGCATAATCGAGGACTTGAACGTCGACGCCCTCACATAGTCTCCGCCGTCTTAGACCCGCAGCCCCTTCTCTTCCCATCTTGGGGATGTGTCGGTGTTGCGGACATGCCAAGTCGTCCTCGACGAGCCGGTTGCCAGACGACGACTTGGAACCCGCACTCTCCGATCAGCACTTGCGCATTCGACTTAACCCGAAGTCCAAGAAGACCGGCCGCCCGAAGATGCTTCGTAAGAAGGGGGAGCCATCTGAAATGCAGCATCGCATCCGCTTCAACGCAGCTGAGTCGTTGCACCAAGAGCGCGGTGAAGTTTCGCTTCAAGATGTTGCGGATGCGCTGAACAAGGAGCGCCCCTGTTGGAGGAAGCGCTGCGTCGGCTTGAGACAATCCCGATCTAGTACGCCGATCACGCGAACAAGCGGTCAAAGTACTTGAAGAAGGACAACCCTGTGATCAATCGCGACGCGTTCTACCTTCTACCAGCGCGGCTGCTGACGGCCTGCGTGGTCTCGCTCCCCTCGCGAACGGCGAGAACGGCGCGATCGCCGTGTCAAGCCAAAGTCAGACGAGCCAACACGACGAAAATGCATGCGTTCTGGTCGAGATCGTGACGATCACAGGGGTCGGGTCATTCACCCGTCAGCAAATCGAAGCCATGCAGCGAGTGGCAATTAGTTCCGCCGCTCGCAAGAGCGGGGAAGCGTTCACGAAGTGGCTTCTTGAAGGAAGTAGCGAGCGCTGTTCCAGCAGTCGACCAAGACGCCGCCGTCTCAACAGCCGTCCAGGTTTCGTCCATGTATCCTGACTCCGTGATTCCAGGATTAAAGACTGACTACCCTGTATCGGCTCTCTACCTACTACGACCACCTGTATGGCTCAACGACGCTGCAATTCAACTGACGTGCGAGCGAGTCGAGAAACGGTACCCCTCTGCGCGTTTTGGTGGGACCCTAACCGGCAAGCTGGCAGGCGCTCGAGGATCGAATCAGGTTCACATCCCAGCTGTTATTTCAGCCACGATTGATAAGGTGCTGCGGAGGATAGCAGCAGCGTTGAGACCATGCTGATGCCGGTGAACTTTGGGAATCAACACTGGTGCGGAATCATCATCGACATCGCGCGGCAGACGATTCGATATTACGACTCACTAAACAGCCGATCCTACAAGGCCGCACTCGACCACATCGCTCGTGCACTCGTCGAAGGGGCACTTCCTGGATACGGTGCCGTCGCCGTCAACTTTCCACTCCAGTTCGACTCGTTTAGTTGCGGCTTCTTTGTCGCTATGAAATTCTGGCGAGCAGTCGACGAGTCGGCGCCGACAGACATGTCGCTGCACGGGCGTCTCGCTCGCCGATTCGACTCCATTCGCTTTGTGCTCTCGAGCAGCAGTTCCTAGGTGTATGGGACGAATGCATGTGTATATACTAGCTCGAGTTGGTTTGTCGGAGCTGTCAAGACGAGATGTCTGTGCTCAAGACTTGACCTATCGTTTGTTCTCCACATTGGAGAGGTCCAGTTGTCATTGACACCTCGATACATGGATATCTCCTGTATCAAATGTAGTTTACTGAGTCATGAGGACCTCCTGTAGTTTACGGATTCATTGCTTCTGCATCGTTTCGATAAAACCGGTATATCTTACATCTGTTTTAACAGGGTATTTTAGTCTAAAATAACCTAAGAAAGTCCTGGAAAAATCTTGGGCAAATCATGGATGATACATGGATAACCGAATATTTTCGGTGAATCCTGAATCGTAATACCCGCCTTTTTTAACACTGGCTCTCTGACTCAAGTACACCAAATTTGGTAGGTCCCCCCTGGAACATGAAATCCGCTGGAGCTTTCTGGGCCATACAAGTAACACCATTCAAAGGCCCTATGTCTCGCGGATTTGGTGACATCGCGTTGACAGCAATTGACCTCTTGTGGACCAAGTTATGCTGGGTGACGTCGAGGCATCTCCCCATTTTTCGCCTCTCCAGGAGCCGTAATGACATGCCTCTGGTGATAAATTATTCAGTCTTTTGACCGCTAAATCTAAGTTTATTTTGTTATTTCTGTAGAGATTACGGGCGTTTCTGTCAATAATCCCAGGCTGTTCGAATTCTGCACGAAACATCTACCTTCCTCGATTTCGTCACTATACCGAAATTAAGCGTCACTGTCAGTGTGGACAACTAGCGCTTTTCTTGAGTGTAGTTGGATTGGAGCATGCGCTCAAAGCATCATGCAGTACAGGCCGCATTATAACTTGTGCCGTTTGCATGTCGTGCGATGCAACCCACAATAGCATGCCGCGTTTTTCTAGTATGAGGCGGGCAGATTGAGCGCGCAGTGCTGCGGCCACTACGCACCATAGAGGGGCATGGGTCGCAGGAGAGATGGGGGCGAGGACGTACATGGCAAGCGGCTCAGATCGCATATAGAGTGTCGAGTAAGTATGAATGCACCATATCCGGATGCGTGTTGGTCTCCTTGGGACCTGCCGACGTGGTGGCAAGAGCTCGTGTTTTCTTATGTACTCATTTTGAAATCCACTCGATGCAAAATATTTACGCGTATATCTAAAATAATACGGTATTTGTAGAGGTTTTAGCGTATATGCAAGGTTTTACTAGAAAAAACCTGTGCCCACCAACGCCAAGACGCTGCACGCGAGAGCGTGGCATGCGATCAATATTGCGCCTTTGAAGCAACCAAAGGTACCGATAGAATCACGAGATGGCGAACTATCCAAACTTGTCAATATCATGCATTAGTTCGCTCTAGCGGATTTCACGATTTTGGGTGCACCTACCTGAATTGGCCAAATCCAGTGTACTTGAGTCAGAGAATCAGTTTTAAAAGTGTAATCATCAATGTCTGTAAGAAGTCAATCCTCGCGTATGCGGTCGAAAATGCTAACTTCACTGACC
>JAASGD010001466.1:0-10502 GCA_023334115.1 Globisporangium megalacanthum | reverse complement strand
CGAGAAGCAACCAGTGAACCAAGAGGAGCCAGAAGAACGAGAAGACACGCGCCGGAACGACAGGGCGAGACTTGACTTGATCTTTGTATATGCCTGCATGTTTTGTATGTTCAACAATATCACTCCGCAATTTCCATCCAAGTGAACAAGTGCAACACTGCTCGCCGTCACCAGTGTGACCCCTGAAGCCTCGCGTACCGTCAAGTATGGTGCGTGAGAGCTGATGGCGTTGACTGGCGGGCCGTGTGGATGGGAGTGAGAGCCGTTGTGCTGTATGAGCGTGTGAGAGTGTGTCTGCCGATTTATCGGAGTGGTGAAGGTGTGTGCGAATGGTTACATGTTTCTGCGAGCGAGTGTGCGGGTGCTAGAGACCGCGTATGCATGGCGTTCTGACCATACGGTCCTTCTTGTGCCGTGTTGTGCTCGCGGTTTAGCGATCTCGCCGGTGACGAGCTATCTTGGGTCCTCTGAACCCGACGTAGCTGTATCGGTTGGAGAGCGATCCGTTAGAGTCAACTCGACATAACCCTAAGCAAATACACGATTGTGAGCTCATATTCATATCGAGAACCGATCGCAGGGGCAAGAGGACGCTGTATTTGGCGCACGAGCGTGAAGAATGATTTTTCTGGTTCCCTGGTTGGCTTGTGAAGCGGCCTGAAGGCCGACATGGTGGCAAATCCAAAGTGTGCGTGACCAACTGGGGGTCCGCAGTCGCAACCGACTGCGACGGGGAGTGGTGGTAACCGATAGCCACCGAGCAGCGTTTTCCCGGATCTCCAAACGGGACGATTGACTGTATCGGATCGAGTGGGTCCTGATAGAGCTCTGCTCTGTCGGACCGAAAAGTGACGGATTGAGGCATAGCAGTGCCTACTAGAATGAGAAGCGTATGCAAGTGTCTGGCTCCTACCAGACGTTATGCGCGGACGGGATGACTTGCTTAGAATGAGTCTGCTCTAATAGAGAGTGAGAGTCTAGTTGTAGCGGGATGGTTTTGCTCCGATGGAGTTAGCCTTCCTTGCTGTAGCCGGATAATCCCTTGTGTACAGAGTAGATTTGTCTGGGCTAAATGAATGCGAAGACGTGTTTGAAAGCGTGTGAACTTTTCCCCATACCTACACAATGCACCAGGTGACGCCGTCCTCAAGCCACGTTAAGTCGTGTGCTAGGCGGGAGGCCGAACCCGCAAAGAACCGTTTACCCGGTCGAAGCGCGCGAAGTGATCAACGGGTACACAATGAGGTGACAAACTGCTGTCTGGATGAACCTTAATGTTTGACATCCGTTCCGACGCCATACCCGTGGGCGTTCGGGCGGCGGTATGACACGTCGGATGGGTTTGTTCCGCTCTAGCTAGAGCGGGATGGGTATGTTCTGATGTAGAGTGCTGCGCGTGAATCGGAAGCCACTTTGCCACACAGGTGATGGCCGAGGGCTTTCTATCGCTCCCATCCGACGAACGGACCCGTCTCAGCGCCAGCTGCGCTCGACGTGGGCTTTGTTGTGGTATCGCGACACCGTCGCCACTCAACTCCCTAACTCTTGGCGTTGCCACGCGCTCTGCCAGCCTGATGGCACCGCAGCTGGCGCGTGACTGTCTCTGCGTCGGCGTTTCAGGGGTTGCAGACCCCTGCCATGGCTTCTATGCCTCTTCTTTGTCATGGACTGGCGCGCATTCGAGTGCTCGCTGCTGCTCCGTAGCCACGCTGCTCGTGTCTGCACGCGTTGCGAATCCAAATATTCGCTAAGATATTACATTCGCTCGGACACGCCTTGCAGTCATCTCTTGTGCACACAATACACCACATCTGCTTCGTCTCACCTGGTGCTGTCGCCCCCATGCGTTCTGGGTCTTGCTGCTGCTCGGTAGCCACGCTGCTCGCGTCTGCACGCGCTGCAATGGCAGTCAGAAAGCGAAGTTAGCACATCCGACCTTGCAGATGCCCCAAACACACCCTTGCATCGCTTCAGCATCGCCATTGCATCGTATCTGCTTCACCGCACCTGCTGTCTCCTCTCGCGGCTGTAAAGCGCTCACGCGCGACCTGGAGCTGCTCGGCGGGACATGGAGCTGCTTGAGCAGCCACCGTTGATTTGCAAATGCAAATCACTCCCGCTGCGTACCTAATGTGGCACGTGCGAACAACTCATTCCGTATTTTATCTGTCGCTTTTGTTGCGTTATCCACAGACAATACATGTGGACAAAATATGGGCAATACATACCAAAGGTTTTCCTGGTACACGGACAGTAAGAGCGCCGGAAAATTATTCAATTCGCTTTCGGGCGAGCAGAGCTCGCCCGAAAGCGAAACCTAGAACCCACAGTTGAGGAGTGGTATATCCGGAAACAACGCCAGAAAAAACCTGGAACGTTGCCAAACTGTTGAATTTTTACTTCACATTTTGGTATTCCTATCAATTTGTCGCTCACTGTAGGACACCTATTATTTTGGCTCGCACTCTACCAGCAACATGTACCACTCCTTTCCATAACTATTCATATATATTCAGTTTGTACCTGCGCGTTTTATCAATATTACGCAGATTTGACATGATAAACTGTATTTTGCTCGTCCGACCGCGCTCGTTTGATTCATGTACAGTTTGCTGTATTCTGATAAGAAGTTATGTGAAGACGATGGGATAATGTCAATCAGAGTGGCAGATACCATTAAAATTGTGCTTTCTATGTTCATATTCAAGTGGTTGTACATGGATTTGCACACATCACATACTGAATGCAAGATAAATTTGGTACGATTGATTTGGAACAATAAAAAGAGTGGTACGTATGCATAGTTTTGGAACGGAGTGGTACACTCAAGGTAAAAATTTTCACACACCACAAAAAAACATGCAACTTGTGCTAACTCGCTCAGTTTTGCGCGTTCGAAGTCGCTGTTTAGATAATACATCAAGCTCGACGCGTGCTTGCGACGTGTCTTCTTGCATTGGCGCAAGCGCCTCTCTGTCCACTCATTTCCGCCCAGACTCAAGCTTGTATGGTTGACAAAATGAATCGCACACTTCCTCCATACAAACTTCAACACTAATCCGCAACTGAATATGTAGTGCGGTTTTACCTCCTTTTTCTCTATCGCTTAGATGCATCTTGTGGGCATCGACACAACGAGGTTCTGAAACGACTCCAGACAGATCGAGTCCCAGGCCGCAAGCACAGTGCTTGTCAGCTCTCTCAGGGTCCTATACTGCCTGGCGTTGGTGTATACCGCGCGCGACAGCGCCGCCCATACGTTTTCGATAATGTTGAGGTCTGGAGACTAAGATGGGCACAGCAGCAGCGGAACCAACATCTCCTCCAAAATGCCATCGTCTCGCGCGACGTGTGGATGGAGGTGTTGTCTTGTTGGTACTGGAAGTCGATGCTGTAGTGCTTGTTGGCGAACGGGAGTAAATATTCGGACATAGTGTAGACGTACTGCGCCGACGCGTGTTTGCCGACCAGGACCGCGAGAGCACTCTTCCCCTTCGCGCTCACTGCTCCCCACGCCATGATCGAGCCCCCGCCACTTTGCCTCTGAACGAACTCCCGTGTCGGCGCCTGCACGTCGCGCCAGCGGTCCTTGTAGGCGTCTGGGCCGTCGAGTGAGAAGCGCTTCTCGTCGGAAAAAATCGTCGCTTCCCACTTGGCGACCGCCAGCACAACGTGCTGCTCTGCCCCCGCCAGCCGCTCCGCCTTGGGCAGGGGTGTCAGCGGCAAGACGCGCAGCATCTTGGAGTACATGAGATGGTCGGTTCGCTGGAGGACACAGCGGACTGTGCGCGCGCTGCACTTTGTGTCGCACTCGCCGACCAATTGCGTCGCGGTGTAGTTGCCGAAGCTCGCCTTGCGCACGATGCGCCGGACGTCTTGAACAGAGAACACCGGCTTGCGGCCTCGCCTTTCGCTTGTAGGGGGTGGAGGAGGGCTCAGTACTCTCCGTGCAGCGTCGGGCGAGCGCTTGAGAAGGCGAGCGATATCGCGCATGCCTGCGTCGCGCTCGTGAAGACCCTTAATCCGGCCCTTCTCTTCGTCGGTCAGTGGCGCGCCTCCCTTCGATTGTGAGGGAGACTTGTTTGGCCGCGTGCCTCGATTTCGGTTGTGACTGGCATTTATTAATGTTGGAGTTGTATGGTGGAAGTGTGCTATTCATTTTGTCAACCATACAAGCTTGAGTCTGGGCGGAAATGAGTGGACAGAGAGGCGCTTGCGCCAATGCAAGACGACACGCCGCAAGCACGCATCGAGCTTGACGTCATATCTAAACAGCGACTTCAAACACGCAAAACTGAGCGAGCTAGCGCAAGTTGCAAGTTTTTTGTGATGTGCGATTTTTTTACCTTGAGTGTACTAACGTAAAACATCACATTATGGCATGGAATTCGATAGCTTAGCAAATCAACCCCTCAAGCACGAAGCTTGTATTATCCAGGCTGCGCTTTTTCTCCTTAGCCTGTATTATACAGGCTAAGTGCCCTTAAGTATCGGAGACAACAGGAAATTCAAGCGGGGCATACTCAAACCGAAACATTTTTTTTGGCAACAAAGATGCTGAAAATGCGTCGTCTATGTCTTGGTTCCACTCTTTCTCTTGCATGCCTCGTCTGCCCAAAATTGAAAATTTTGAAAAAGAAGATTGACCCACACGTCTGTCCCTCACACCCTCGCATCCAGATTCGAGATTAGTTCGTCGCCCATCCTCCATAAATAAGTCAAGTCAAAATGATGTCGCCTCGCCCAAGGGTCCGCTTCTCTCATTTCGCCCAAACTTGGGATGGCGAGGGCCATTTGAAGATTTTGCGCTGAACGGAGAACAAGATGCCGAGACGCGAGTGAGGACGAGGTGATATCGAAGAAGAGGTATGTACAAGTGTGTGATGTATTATTGCTGCATGTGCGATTCGCTGAACAAATGCACGGTTGGTGTAGCTCGTGGTCGATCGGAATATGCGTCAAGAGGACGTACGTTATTGACTTCGCGAACTCCACCATCGTCACTTGCTCCCGTGGTGCCCGAATCGCATGCACCCGCGACGTCGAAGTCATCCGACGTCACCCTCACTGCCGACTATCAACACGCAAGCTGTGCCGACGGCACCAATCGCGTCGTCCTGTACCAGCTCCTCCGCGAGATCGGTGCGTTACACTGTATCTGACATGATATCCTGTATCGCGGTATGCACTTACCTTGTATTGTGGTGTTGGTTGTAGATGCGGCCAAATTCGGCCGAGATCGTCAACGACTTCAGTGATGGTATCATCTTGGTGGCTGCGTGTGGACCAAGAGTGTTCACCTTCGACTCTGCGGTGCCCGTTACAGAGCCCACGCATGTGTTCCACAAATACAACAACACCTTGTGTTTATTGTGTCGGCAAATGCTACAATTCCAACTTGTTGATGATGGTTGACATGGCGATAGTGAGTATCTGCATAGTGAAGGTTGAGTAACAAAATTGGCTCAGCGCGGCTCTGCGGATGAAAGCAAAGCCCCTGGTACAGCTGTTCTGATCACATCCAGCGTCTTACAGCGACATAGTTTGTGGCAATTCATTTGGCCAAGTTGGGATCTCATTGCTATGAGTACATGTACTGAAGGACGATTTGACCCACTTGTTTGGTGCACAAGCTGGATAGGATGTGTGGATGACGCTGAGTATTAGAATGCGTCACTCAATGCAGCTTGTGGACTGGTGGCTCGAGTCGCAAAGCTAAAGGCTGCGTGCAGCATCGTTGGAGAGTAAGGAGGGCAAGATAGGCGAGAGGCGCGAGAAGTGAGAGCGTCACACGAGGTCACACGAGAGTGTGAGAGTGAGAGCTGTATGTGCGATTTGGCTTCGTGCGTTTGCTGTATCACAGAAATCAGTCCTTAGATGCTCATATGAAAAGGTTCGTTTTGGTGAAGGGATCGCAAACACTATTTTACCAAACCGGGCACACTCATCACTTGACAGTTTTTTTGCTCATTTTCGAGCATGCACCCCTGTATCTTATCCTGTATTACCTTGCCTACTTGAATGCTCATGAGATTTCAGATTCGTTTTGGTTGTGTTCTAATCTGGCTTTTGGCAGGGGGATCGCAAACACAGTATGACCATACAGGAACACTATTTGGGTAGAAATGTGACTTGGTTCTCGTATGCCCATCAAATTTGGCAAAATCGGAGACCTGTTTTCTCTACGAATGGGGGACTCATCATTGATAACTCGTCCCTGCACTCTCCATATCCTGTATAATACATTTTTGCGATGGTTATTAAACTTGCATATGTCGGAAACCTACAGGATAAGGATCGACACATCTCCAATTTGAGCATCTCTTTCACCGGTGACTTTCTCTATCCTGGGGATCAACAAAGCCATTCCATACAAACAACAAGTTTAAACTTATCTTGTACAGGGATTTTGTGATACAAGCTAAAGGGGTGCAGATTTTCTCCGGGCTTGAAGGGGTAATTGTAACTTTGCGAGAATGAGTCTAACACCACTAACTTGACCATGCTTGAAATCACCACGCTTTGCTGTATTTCATGAGTTTGTCTAAATGCTTATTCATTGAAAAGTGTTTCTGCAGCACACTCGACCAAATCATTCAGGTTGAAAATGTCAGAACCAGTTTTTGGCAGACTTTCTAATAACGTTTTTGTTGTATTTTTCTTAGTTTGCGTAAAAATATGACATCTGAGCGTGTGGGACTCAGATAGTAACTCAAAATGCTAACACGGACAATTCTAATGACAGCACATATGTTGCAGTAAAGCGAATCCCTCGCGGTAGTGCCTGGTTTGGGGTTCCAGGTCCAGCGTTCCCACTGCAGCAGACCAGCACCAGAAGAGCACAGCATGACATCTAAAAGCATTCATTCATTTAGCAGATCGTCTTGCGTAAGTAGTCTTCTCTTCCCGTCCACAGTTTGGCGGCGTGACTGCTTCTTGTCTGGTTCTGGGGGAAGCACCAAAACCTCATTGCGCACTACTTGCTAGCACATCAGCCACGCAGGCGCCGCGGTGTCCGTTGTCGTACCATTTTTCTTGAACGACGTGAGGCGCTTGTTCATGGCTGAGATGGGAAAGCGGCCAGATTCCTGCCGCGTGGAAACCGGCCACGATGTTGTACGGTCTCTCAACTGCCCCAACGCACCACGCGGTTGACGCGACTCGAACGGCATCTCGCTTCTTCAGCGTGGATTGCCCGGAGTCGAGTAGGAAAGCGGCGATCTGACTTTTGAGGGCACTCTTGACACCGCGAAACACTGCAACGTCAAGTGGCTGGTAGAGGTGACTTGCGTTCGGCGGCAGCTGCACAAGTCGCACACCAGATCGCTCCGCCGCTGCGTCGATTCTCGCGTCCATGTGCGGTGACGCTCCATCCAAGACAAGAATGAGTGGCCGCTTGATTGGTGTTGGCACTGCATCTGCAAAGCTGGCTAGCCACTCCAGCATGATACCCGTCGTCATTAAGCCGGCTTCGGCAGTCGTGATCTTGGCGCCGTGGTCTGCAGCGTCGAGAACGTCGCGATTTAGCCGCTTGCCGGGGAGAATGAACAGCGGCGGGAGTAGATGGCCACCCGCGGAGCCACACGCTACAAGAGTCAGGTGAAAGCTGGTGTAAACAGACCAACTCCACACGTTTCACGAGCCGTTCAGCGCGATCACCTTCTTCGTTTTCGTGTTCTGCGCAAAGGACGTCTCGTCCATGTTGTAGATGTGCTCGGCTCCCGCTCCCGTCTCAGCTACCGCACGTACGCACCGCCAGAAAAACGAAGTGACAGCAGCAGCCGTTACTTCGTTTCTCGACCTTTTGATGACTTGAGCGCTGCGCGGTGTGAGCTCGGGATGGCGCCCTAGAAAGCGGTCGCACCAGCCGTGTCCAATTCGACCATCAGCACTGCGCGTGCTCCTGAACATAGCCCTGAAAATCTCCTTGCCCTTTATGATGAGAGCGTCACGGTCGACGGGGTAGCCGCCTCGCTGCATGGCAACCGCCCACCGAAAAATGTGGTTCTCAGCGTCCCACCCGAGGACTGGTGGCGGACCTGGTCGATGAGCCTCACGACCAGCTTGCTGGTTTGCAATTTTGCGTCGCAGCGTGCGCTCCGGGATGTTGTACTTGGCTACCAGCTCTGTCGCAGTAGCGCCTTTACTGTGCTCGCTCAGCGCGCTTGCGAGGTCCTCTGTCCGGTATCGCTTCCGCTTGTCCTTGCGCGACTCGCTCATCGCAGGTGGGGAATCTGTTTGAGCAAGAATGACGGATGGATGTGGTTGGCCATCAATTGATGCAGCGAAATAACAGCCAGTCAATTTTTTTCATTTGTGTTTTGGACATTTTGATTGGCTGGTAAATGCCGGTCATGCCAAAAACTGATGCGTGCCATAATTTGATGTTTACGTTACATAAATTTAGTATTTTGAACAAATCGCTTTGGAATAAAACGGTTCAAGAAACGAAGTCACTTTTGACTTCCACTTCCACCAAGCCAGCTCTGGTGAGACCACGAAGTGATCAATGACCAGCGGATTCCCCAGCAGCGTGGATTGGCAAGCGCTCGTGCGCGAGGCACAGACCCAGTGCAGTGCACGCAGCAACGATCTGGTGGCGTACTACCAATCGCTGCCACACGATGCGCACGTGCTCAGCGCGCTCGTAGCAGGTATTTGTGTGGGGCTGCTGTTACCGAAACTGCGCCAGCCGTTCCGGCGTTTCTCGACCGTCGACGACATCCCGCTTCGGTTCTTCCACGAAGAGCGCCAGTTGCGTGCGGCCGGCGTGAGCTACAGCGACGGTGACACGTTCCGCGCGCGCCACGTGCCGCTCTGGCGTGGCGTCGGCGCCTTCAGCGGCCGAGCGTCCGAGCACACGCTGCAAGTGCGACTCGCAGCGATCGACACACCCGAAACCGCCAAGTTTGGGAACCCTGGACAGCCATTTGGCGACGAAGCAAAAAAGTGGCTCGCGGACGCTTTGGGTGGCAAGAACCTCACGCTCACGCTGCTGCACAAGGACCAGTACTCGCGCGCAGTGTGCATGGTCGAGTACGGCCGCTGGCCCTTCCGGAAGAACGCGTCCGAGGAGATCCTCAAAGCTGGTCTGGCGAACGTGTATCGCCAAGCGGGCGCTGTCTACGGCGGCAAACAAGAGGTCTTTGAGCGCCTCGAAGCGCAGGCGAAGAAGAAGAAGATTGGGATCTGGAGCCAAGGGAAGAAGTTCGAGAGCTCGGGCGAGTACAAGGCGCGGCTCCGCGCTAGTAAGTAGTCAGACAACGGGACAGCGTCACATCTGTTCCTACCCTGCAAACACGCACGCGCTCACTGTTACGCGCGCAACTCGTCGACCCAGTCGTAGCTCTCGTCGTACTCGCCAGTGTAGACCCCTTCCCCAGTCGCCGCTGCGTCCTCGTCCATCTCTTGAAGCGTTGGCGTGTCTTCCTCGACGCCCACCGCACACGCGATCCGCGGTGTCGCCGAGCCGCACACTGCATGCAACACGATGCTCCAGTGCGGACGGCGCTCGTCGTAGAGTGGGAAGTGCGGGTCCTTCCACTCGCCGCTCGCGAAGCCGTCGGCGTTGACCACGAGGTTCCCGACCTTGCCCGACAGGTCGCCCTTCTCGCAAACACTCGCGTCCTGAGCGTAGCGCACCGGTGAGCAGTGGTAGTGCGGCGTCTTGCTGGCGCACTGGGTGGAGCCTACGTGCTCGGACGAGGGGCCGCAAGCAAAGTCCGGGTCGTAGTGGTTGCCCGTGGCGCTCCTGGCGCACTCAGCAAAGGAGCCAGAGGCGCGCGATGCGTTTTTCCAGTCGACGTGGATGTGGTACTGGAACTGCGGCGCCGCCGTCAGATGCGCACACTGCGGGTCGGCAGCACGCACAGCGTCGAGCGCTAGAGTGCTGAAGTCGAGTGACGCGAGCAACCACCCTGCAGCGCTTTCTCCGTCACTGTGGCGGACAGTGAGCGCGCCATCGACGCCAGCGGCGGTTGCGCGCTCGAAGAAGTACACGATCTGCTTGACGCCACTAGCAGAGCCGGTGGTAAGGGCAGCGAAGAACACGATCGAGCGGAGGAGCAGCATCGGCACAGATCCTGAGTTTTGGCGAACGCAAAAGTTGGTGATGCACTCCAGAAGGAGTGGTCAACACCACGAATGAGAATGAGAGAGATCTTGGTATCCTTCTCATTCCGGCGAAGACTTACTGTACATTGGTACAGTATACCGGTTACGATCGAAAATATTGGTACCACCTACTGGCCTTATAAGTAATTGATTTTGAGTAAATCACGAATGAAAAGCTCAGCAAACACATATTGTTTGAATTGATTTTTACCCAGCCACATATAACCAAACACCCATTGTCTGAGTCGAGGAGGCCGAAAAATTCCGACGAAAAAACATTGGCAATTCTTATCGAAACACAAACGAAACCTTTTGTGCAGATGCCCCCGGTTCATGAAGCATGTACGCACGTGTTTACAGCCGCTACAAAGCATCACAGGCGGCAGTAT
>JAASGD010001465.1:0-10513 GCA_023334115.1 Globisporangium megalacanthum | reverse complement strand
TGGAAAAGCTCCAGATGGCCGACAAGAGGCGTCGGATGCGGAGCGATTCGTCGTCTGCGCTTGGCTCGCACGTGAGCGCTTCGCCGCTACAGAAGAAGCCTCGCGTCCAGCGCGTCCGTGACGACGTCATGGAGCAGAATGTGCACCTTCGGAGTCTCGTGGAGGCCCAGCAGAAGCTCTCGCGACAGGTCGGCAGTGTATTGCGTTGGATGTAGAACAAGCAGGTACGGAGTGCGACGTTCTCGAGACAAGTGAGCGGGCGGCTTCCTGGCTTGCTGAGCTCTAGCTGATCGCTTGTGACTCCTTTGTTTCCCACACACAGGACCAAGCGATCTTGCGCTCAGACGTCGCCACGAGACAAGAAGAACCCCTCAGTCGCGAAGACCTCGTCGTGTTCTACGACGCGCTCACTGGGAAGCTCGACCAGCTCTACACGCAACTCGACAGTGTCTTCACGGACGCGAGGCTGCACTCGCTTGACCAGCAGTTTGCTGACGCCAAGCTCATGATCGGCGCCGACTTGCGGGCGACGCTGCAGATGCGCGACGTTAAAGTGCTGCCGTTCAAGTTTGAGACTGTGCACCGCGTGCTGTGGCGCCACATCCAGGAAGAGAGCGTCCACGAAGGGACCCCCGGGTGCGCAGAGGTACGATATGCTAGCACTGAGCCTCCATGAGACTCGAATCGATGACTCAAACTGACCTGCCGTCCCCGTCTCTCTTCTTCTTGTCCCCCTCTGCAGTTCCTACTGCCGTCCACAGACGAAGACGTGCTGCTCATGCGGCGTGCCATCACAGTGCAGCTGCCAAGCGGAGACGCGGCCGTCACGATCCCGAGCCGTGCGGTGAGCAAGCGGTTCTTTGCGAAAGACCGGATGGTGTTTTGCTGGGAAGGCACGGCCGACTGGCCGCACTCGATCGCGAACCGGAGCGGCGCTCAGAGCGTTCCGCTGCGTGAGAATGGCTGGGCGATTCTCAAGCGCTTGCCGGGCACGGACTTTAGCACGATGCAAATGTGTTTGCTCATGACGCCCGGGCTCTCGGACGAACACATGCTCCAGATCACGTCGCGGGAAGCCATGGAGCGTGCGCTCGAGAAGTACGTGCTCCCGACGTACCAGGAGCTCTTTTCTTCGCGCTACCAGATCATTGAGAACGTGCTCTTTGACGAGCACCTAGCGGAGCAGTAAGTCGACTGGAGAAGGGAGGACAACAAACTTGGAAATGAGAGAGATTTGTGTGCGTGTTTAGGCAGTAGGTTGATTCGTAGAATGTGATGAAAGAGTTGATATATGTCGATCAATCGGCTGAATTGTTGGTCGCATACACATTCGTAGTGTTCTGTTGGTCTCGAATCAACTTCACAGAAAAAGTGCGCAGATACTACCTGCCACTCTGACCAGTCGCGAGAGTGCGCACTCTAAAAGTTAAAGTGGAACGTGTGGCCGCCACCGTTGCCTCCTTGGCGGAAAAAGTTGCCGCCGCCGCCGAACGGGTGGCGCTGGAACGGGTTCTGCTGCTGGCTCTGCGCGTTGCCCGTCACGTCCTCGCCACGGTCGTACCGTGCGCGCACGTCGTCGTCCGACAGAATCTCGTACGCTTCGGCAATGTCGTGGAACTTGCGGTGCACTTCTTCGCGCTCTGCCTCGGCCTTGTCCGCGTGCTTGTCTGGGTGCCACTCGAGCGCCTGCTTGCGGTACGCCTTCTTGATTTCTTTCGCAGACGCGTCGCGAGCAACACCGAGGATCTTGTAGTAGTTCTTGTTCTTGCTCTGCTGGAGCGCCGCTTCGGCTCGCTGCACCGCTTCCTGGAACTCGCGGCTGCTGTCGTCCAGTTCGACTGCGCGCTTCGCTTCCCGCACGGCGTCTTCAAAGCGCTCGAGGCCAAGCAGCGCTTCGCTCAGCTTCGCGTGCGCGTTCGCATTACTGTCGTCGATGCGGACCGCGTGTGCACACGCAGTCTGCGCTTTCGCGTACTGCTTGAGCTGCAGCTCGGCCGTGCACAACTGCACGTACAGCGCCTTGTTCAGCTCGCCGTGCATCGGGTCGACCGCGATCGCCGCCTCCCAGTCGTCCACTGCCGCCGCAAAGTCGCCGCGCGCCATGGCGTCCTCGGCGTTGCTCATGAGCTTGAGGAGCTTCTTGAGCTGCCGGAAGAGTTTCTTTAGGCCCTTGTGCTCCGGGTCCGAGTGCAGTCCCTGCCGGAAGTGCGTGACTGCGGCCTCGAGTGACTGCTTGTCGCCGAGCGAGTAGAGCACTTCGCCACGCAGCTGGAGCGCTGGGAGATTCGACGACTCGAGCTTGAGCACAGTGCCGAGGTCCGTGATGGCGTCGAACGGCTGCTGGAGCGAGATGCTGCGTATCAGGCCAGCGATTAGAGGACTGTACTCAGTCTCCTGAAGATCAACCGCTGCAGTTGGCAACAGAGTGAGGATGACAACACGCTAACAAGGACGCACCTGAGCTGCGCACGTTCGAGCAGCAGCGGCACACTCGACACGGCTGCGTCGTCCAGCACCTGCGACAAAAAGCCGTGGGCTGCGTGGAAGTCGCCGCGGCTCTGCGCCTTCCCAGCTTCGTCAATGTTCAGTGCACACAGTTTACTCTTCTCGAGACTCTGCGCTGCCGTCGTATCTGCTGGAAAGAGTCTGGAAGAAAGTTCACGGCGCGTAAGACAAGCAAGAATGAGGGAGAATGAGATAGAGATAAATGAGATAGAATGAGACAGTGGACGCACTGAACGACTCGCTGGAAGTCCTGCGCCGCTTCTGCGCACTGTCCAAGCATCATGAGGAGCTTGCCGCGTTGCGAGATGCCCTACAAACCACAAGAGCGATACTGAGTCCCATACAACCACTTCTTCTCATTCTCGCCAGTCCGACGCAGACCTGTTTGTAGCCTGGGTTCACTGCGAGTGACGACGTCAAGTCCGAGAGCGCGTGCGAGTACTTGCGCTCGCTTAGATACGCGCGGTAGCGCTATACAATCCCGCATACAAACAACGAGTCAATCTCTCGCTATGCTTGGGAAAAAGCGCCACCCACAGCAGCCACCGTACCTTGTAGAAGTTGCGCTCGTTCGTGGGCTCGAGCTCAATGAGCTTGGAAAGCAGCGAGATCGCCTGTTGGTTCAGTTCGCAGCCGCCATTAAGTTTGCATTCATTTCCGCTGTATTTACAAGCCATAGACACACAGGATGGATGGACCCACGTTCGCACCTTCTTCATGTCGCCACCTGCGAACGCGTTCTCGGCGGCTACTCGCACCTTCGAGACGCTCTCTTGCGCCTCTGCTGGCTGTCGACACGAGTCCGTGAGCGCAGGAACATAAAGAACAACGGAGAGCGTAAGCGACTGTCGCTCCTTCCTGTCCGTGTGTGTGTTTCACGGTGGACAATGGATCCTCAGGAGACGCCACCACCGTCGCTGGGTGGCGGAAGTGGAGCGGCCGAGAGCGTACCGACGACGACACGGCGCAGAGCGCGCACAGTGTGAGCGCGAGCAATCGCAGCGAGCGCATGAGAAGGAGCGTCCAGGAGGCGGCAGGGTGAGGGTGCGCGGGTGGGCACGTGGAGTCGGATCGGCTGAGGTGAGCTGCCTGAGCCAACTCGATGGAAAATGAATGAGCGCAAATAAGCAGGGACGCGTGTCGCGAATACCGTATTACCGTATCTTAAATCGCGGCCACGTGGCATTTCAGTTGACATTTGAGGCTGCAGTATCCAAAAGTACAAAAATATCCTTATGGTCATTTTGAGGATTTAAACCACGTAATTATACCACGGAATTCCTCTTTATATCATTTATTCCTTGGGCAGCTGCTAGAAACCACCACATTTCTGGTTGCTGAGAACGTGTCTCTCAAGAAAGTTACCTCGGTTAATTACGAAAAATGCATTTTCGATTCGATTTGAGTAACATTTCTAAAAATTGGTGCGCATTTAGTCAGTAGTTCTTGCCCGATTTTGATTCGGAAAACTAGCTCAGATCGACACGACTGAGATGAATCGAACAGTGTGCGTTACAACGGGCGAGCAGCTACACATGGCGACAGAAAAAGTCGGCAGGTCACAAGTGGCATTTCGATAGTTAAGCATTTTGACATGAAACTCGGCAAATGGTTTGGCTGGCCATAAGTCCATGTCGTTGAATCTTTCGTATTCAGAAACGAGACTAAAGGGTCCACTTTTCGTGATCACTTCTAAAACTACCCCATACTAGCCAGCACATGTAATCAAAAGAGCGCAAGAGAAAATCACGAAATTCACGAAAAGTACGGGTGAACAAAACGAGGGAGAGTAATTTGGGTGCCTTCCCACCATGAAAATCTGTCCAAAGGGCCAAACCGCTCGTTCACAAATGATGAATAAACTCTACACCTTTCACGAGTTAAATTGGTCTTTTTCCGCTTCAAATTGGTCTTTGTCCGGTTCAAATTGGTTCATGAAATTTCGAGACAGATTCGTAATAATTGGATTCTCTTTTTCGTGACAAAACATACCGTCACCGTTCCGACCCGATTTCAGTTCCGTCCAAGTTCGGACCTTTTCCGGATACATCCGGACAGACATTATACTGACTATACTAAATAACAACTGGACTGTCTGCGCTCTCGGCCCTACCGGGCCTCCGCGCTCGGGAGGAAGAAAAATCCTGTACTGGACCGTGTTGACTACTACCTCCGTCCCATAAGTCCATGTACATTTGAAAATTGTGTGGTTTACATACATTTTTAGACATAAAAATAAGCAAGTTGATTGGTCAAAAACGAAAATAAAAACAGGTTTTAATTAGACTCGCCTTCGGATTGGCTATAAATTGGTTTTGGAGCCAATTTCAACCCATATTCAGCGAATAATTCGGCAAGCTTCCTGTACTTCCACGACCGAGCCAGGCACTCTGAAAAATAGAGAAAAATTCTCTCGTTAAAATATTGTAATCAAAAGCGCAAACTCTCGCGGTCAAGTAACTGAAAAAACGAAATCAATTCTTTTACGTTCCGATGTGTGCTCGCAAAGAAGCGTGTGCTGCTACGATAAGGCCCACAGGGAAGAGCGTATTGCGAGGCATCTTCACGTACAACCCTGAAGCACTGACGACTTTTTTGCCTCCAACGCATCCGTCAGTCCATCTGTACATGGACTTATGGGACGGAGGTAGTACTCCGCTCAGTAATCCTTGGTCGCTGGGCCCGCCTCCGCAGATACTGGTGGGCGCCGCTCGCTACGCTTTGCTTGACAGCCCAGCAGGTCTGCTTTGGCTACGCTCCATCAGCTTCTTCACTCATATGTATTCGGTCACATTTGTACACAGATTTCGTGTACACAAAATGTACAACCATTTGGAATGCCAAAAATCCGGTTAGTATACAAAGTCAAGTATAAACCTGATATTCTCAAAATTCCCAGACTTTGGAATCTTGGTCATTTTTTACGATCTCTTCGAGCTTGGTGCGCATTAGCCAGCCCGCGCGACCACAACCACACTTGCAAATCCCCCCCCGTGACCAAGCAACAGCACACCCAGACAACGTAGAAGATGACAAGCACGGACTCGACGCGGAGAAAGTACACGAAACACACTGTAGCGGAGAGGGAGCGCGTCCTCGACGCTTGGTGACAAGGCGACGACTACCTTGCTGTTGCTAAGTACAACGGCATCCTGCGAACAACCGCGCGCCGTATCGTTGCTTCTGGCCGTGCCGTTGCACAGAGTCGCGGAGGTGCACGCGAGCCGCTGCGGAAGTGCACGGACTAGATCATCGACACGCTGGTGTCGTACGTGGAGAACGACTGCATGTGCACATGGCAGCAAATGAAGGACATGCTGTGCCTCGATCACCATGTCGACTTGTCGACAACTATCAGCAACAAAAAACTTCGCGGTCGACTGTATACATTAAAGCAGGTGTGTGCGTGCTTTGGTGAATTAGCTCGCGGCTGTAGCGATGCTGTTGTAACAAATTACGATGTTGCACAGGTTCGCGTCGTTCCTATAACGTGTAACAGCGCAGTTAAGAACGAGAAGCGTCAAGCGTTTGTTCGCACACTCGTTCAGCGTCAACAAGCCGGCGACTTGATCGTCTACTACGACGAATCCAACTACAACCTCTTCTGCAAGCGATGCCTCGGACGCTCCGTCAACGGCGACAGAGCGACAGTGACACTACCAGCGTCGGAGGGGCGGAACTTGCAAGTCCGGTGCGCGGTGGCACCACAAATTGGATTTGTCCACCACCAACTGCAGTGGGGGGGTATTCGAATGGACATGAACGCGGCGTTTGTAATGGCCGTGTACGAGAGGGTTAAGGTCCACCCCGTCTACGCCAGCGAGTTCAGCGGAAAGAAGATTGTGATCGTGATCAACAACGTTCCTGCTCATAGCCAGAGAAAGACCAGGATCGACGAACGGGACGACCTCGTTCTGCTTCGGCTGCGAGCATACTCTCCAATGTGTAACCCGAATGAAGGTTTGTGCGAGTTCTCCTTGATTGCTCACTCACCAGTTGCATGTGTGACTTACGTGACGCGCGTTGCGATGCTCTCTCAGCTTGTTTAAGCGTTCTCAAGTCCAAGATTAAGAGTTACATTGCGCTCCACAGAGAATATGTGCTTAGTGTCGGCTCATTTCCAACACTCACGGCAAGTCGAATGGACCTGTTGGAGCGGACCGCATGTGCAAGCATGCCGCACATCGATAGTGCACACTTAGTGTCCCGCATGACAGCGCACAGCCAGCTTCAGTCACTGGGGCTCTGCGCGGTGAGGACATGGAGTATGGAAAGTGAATTTTCAAAACAAGAAACGTAACATTTGGAATTAAGAAATTTCATGAGCCAATTTGAACCGGAAAAAACCAATTTGAAGCGGAAAAGGACCAATTTGAACTGTAAAAGGTGTAGATCACTGTGACGAACTTTAATCGCCAACTACAAATGATTCCCAGCTCAAACATGTTGTGTCAAATCCTCAAATCATCGTTTTTCAACATTGCTAACAACTTCGAACCGATTCTGATTGGCCAAAATTTCGACATACAGGCGTCCCTCGCTTAACGAAGCCTCTATTTTTAGATTTCCCTCTTGAAATCGTTTCTATGTGAATTATGAGTCTCCATAATACTTCTCCTCATCACAAAAAGCATGAAGGGCGTCACTTCGTCCGCTTCACGCGACCAGCAGTGGTTCCTGGTCGACACGACCAAAACACACAATCGCAGTAGTAGAGTAAAGCGAGCACTTTTACGTGGAAGAAGCCCGAGGTTAGCGGTAGAGGTGCGTACTTAATCTCGTACGGTATGTGAAGGCTGCGTTCACAGGATCTACCAAATTCACCGCTGTGCTTCAACAGCTTCGAATCGATCATCAACCTTGAGACGACACCCGAACCCCATCACATCGATCGAGTAGGCTCGAGTGTTACTGCGTTTTGGTTGTACAACCACGCAGCTGGTGTCAAAACGAATGCCAGGACTGACACTCATGAGCGTATCATTACAGAGCTGTACACATCGACGCCATCGGTGATATTCGTTGGGATACAGATAGTTCGGTGGTGTAAGGACAGTCGGGACCCTGAATCGCAGAGAGCGATCGCGAAGTGTTGGTGCCTGTATTGCTGTACTGACATCCTCCTGAGGGTGTGAGTGTGTTCGCTTCAGTGCCATTTGAGAAAATGCTGTCTGATTTCTTACTTGTTTCTACTATGCAAAGAGTACCTGCGAACTCTTGTATAGAATTACAATAATCAGCCTTTCAAAATTAATCGCTCTATCAACCTTCGTTAAGCAAGGGACGCCTGTACTTGCTTTCTTCACAAGAGGGAAACAAGTTCACCTCATTAACCTGCTGACTTTTTCCGTCGCCATGTGTACAGTAATGGCAAGATACAAAGATAACTTTTGATGTGAAAATGACCCAATTGCTGTTCAGATTATGCACTCCGACGACTTTTCTCTGTTCAAAGCACTTTTTTCGAGCAAAGCACATCTAAGCACATACTTAAACCAAATTTAACGCGTCACTCATATTTTAAAACAACAACAAAAGTTGCACCTCTTTCAAACAAAGATCTTGTCCGAGTCTTCGCCTGGGAGAGCTGATCAACCTCTGCCCGTCATCCTGTCCTCCCGTCCTCTCGTCCTCTTTTCCTATACCCCACCATACTCCCTCCATCCGTCCCTCAATGGGTGCATATAATCTCCAACACTGCAACACCGTCTCTCCCCTTCCGACTCCGATTTTATTCCCTTGTTCTCCGACCTTCTCAACCCGGCTTCTCAACCCGGCTTCTCGCCCCTCTCACTCTTTCCTACTATCTAACTCATCTCGTGACTCTTTCTCACACACGCACACTCTCTCTCTCACTCAATCTCTACGACACACACTCTGTCAATCTCTTTTACTCTCTCGCTTGCTCTCTCTTACACACTGGCACACTATCACTCACTCTCTCTTTTATTTTATCTGTTTCTCAGCAGTCCCAATATAATCTGACAAAAAGAATTCCCTCTTACAGAGAAGTTTTTTCTACCCCTCGCAGAGGGTGTGACATTTGGTTGTGACAGAGTCTGTTAAATTATATATATATATATATATATATATATATTGTGGAACGGACTGGTATACCACGGAATTCCTCTTCACATAATATATTCCTTGCTAGAAATCACCTCATTTCTGGTTGCTGAGAACAAGTCTCTCAAAAAAATTACCTCGGTTAAGTACAAAAATGAATTTTCGATTCTGGTATGAAAATGCAAAGTGAGTTTTGCTTTTTTGCTCTTTTGAATGGGCTTTGCCCATTTGAACAGACTCTAAACGAATCTGGAACTGAAACTGGCAAACGTGTTCAAATTGAATGAAATTTGACCAATTGAACCTAAACTTCAAAACTGTGCCGTTTCATCCGATTCTTGACTACTACAGTACCACTTGCCAACCCTGTAAACATGACAAGCATGTTCTAAAAGTGTGGCAATACATTCTAGAAGATTACCAGGACGACAGCGCGTACACCAAATTAAATTTACATTTTAGCCCGGCACAAAAAAATCGGTTTGGGGAGGGAAAAGTTGAAGGCCAGTCATTACTGGCGCTTTACTTCATCATTTCCAACAACAGCACTCAAAGCAAAACCTGACTTTTGATACAAAGCCATAAGCTCGCGAATTTTCAACTTGGCATTCTCAATTGACGATCAAAGTAAACAAACCGGCAATCAAAATAAATTGATCAGTGCCATGCCATGGCTGGTGAAGCTCTGGAAATCAACCATTGTGGTGTGGGTTACCCTGCAGTCTCCAAGCCTCGCCAAAACTGGAATTGGAAATTTCCACATGTTCTGGTATCCGTACTCCGTGCCTTTCATACACCGAGTCGCCTTCACCAAACGTAGCGCGTGAGCGTGCTGGATTGATACAAAATGAGGGGTGAATGCCTACATTAAGTCCTGCGTTACACACTCGAGAATTGGCATGGGCTGTGCTGCCAGTGCGGCGGACACACATGGGACTACAAGATCTGCGGCATGAAGCCGGAGATTAGCCTCGATAGTCGTCGTCAACAGGCTGAAACTCCCTTCGGTCGGGTTAAACAACGGGCGGTACAACCCTAGGCGCAGCGAGACAAGCCCTGACGTTCTTGAACCAGCTCCTATGTCTGGTTATGAGCGGGAGCGTTGTCGAGTACCACCACGATATGGATCCGTCGTAGTGCTCTTTGTAGCCAGGCGCATTATCGACTACTTTGCACACGTCTACGAAAGCGAGATTCTGCATCACTGGAATGTTGCCACGTTCGAGTCGGTGCTGCAAGAGTCCATCTACGACAGTACAGCGCACTGGATTGAAGCTTGGCTCCTTTCGAGGGGGCTAACCCCGCAATCGCTCGCTCACCTCGTTCGGTTGTCTTTGCGTGCGGTGGCAGTGCAAGATAAATTTAGTCTCGTCGTAGAAGACGGCTTCGGATCCAGAGCTCTCTGCACCGTGCAGCTTGTAGGCGAAAGCTTTGCGTTTGCCCTTGGTGATCTCGCATTAAAATATAAGTCGCTCAACGCGTGCCTTTCAAAGTTGCGCAAACTCCATAGTTAGAGCAAGACATACATAGCCACACAAACTCAAAATCAGGCGAAACGTGGGCGACCCGACAGCGAGACTGTACTACGTCGTCCCTGCCGAAAGCAGTTGTCAGTGCTCGTGCATGGAATAGTACGGAATACTGTGTTGTCATTTTTTTAACACCAGTGTCTTTCTCAGACGTCTTGGGCGCGTCTGGTGGGTGGCTGATGCCTACCAGACGTGCTACAAGTGTAACGGGGTTACACGCCAAGGTTATCATTTATAACCCGGCGCTGCAGGACAACAGTCCGCGCAATTGGTTTAAAACCAGTCTCGCCGACTGAGCGTGCCATTGGCTAAATATGCTCTAATTTAGACCAATCAGTGCATTTGAGCTCCCAGAGCCAACCATAGTTCAGGTATCTTAGATTTAGTATAGGGCATACAAACTCTAGACATTC
>JAASGD010001464.1:0-10520 GCA_023334115.1 Globisporangium megalacanthum | reverse complement strand
GTCGTCCAAGAGAACGTACAGCATCTCGCACATCTCGCACTCGGTCAGCTGCGGGTGGTTCGCGAATGTGCACACGTGGCAGACCCAGCAAAGGCTGTCACCCTCCAGTCGGGATGATGACGTATCGTCGCTGTCTGCGCTTGCCTGCGACGCCTCTCGCCTCTCATGCTCGTGAGGAGCCGTGAGTCGTCGTCTCGTGGCTGAGCGGTCAGCGAGGATCTCCTTTTGGAGCTCTGCTGGCAGCGCATTGAACACCTCGGCGTCAATCTCGTCGTCCTCGTCGTTGGTCGGCTGCACTGACGCTCGGACAGGGGCGAGGAGAGGCGTCTCGTCTCGCGAGGGCAGCTGCACAATCGTTGGAGACGCTGACGTCCACGAGCCCCTGTCAGCTGCACTTCCACTGCTGCTGCGACGCTGAAGCGCATCCGTTTCGCCGCCCTCGTCATCGCCGTCGTCTTCGATTGGGACTTCAACGAGGACTCCGAGGCTCCCAGCCGCTGCTTTCTCTTCCAGTTCTTCACCTAATGAACCCAGCGATGGCATCGACAGATGTGCCGTGGGCGTGGGGGTGTCGCGCCACTTCTTCTGCTGGTGGGCGTCCATTGGCTCCATTGACTCCATTGACTCGTGCTCTCTCAGCTCGGGGACTCGGGACGTTTTGTTTCCTGCAATTGCAGTTGTGATAACTGAGAAATTGAAAAGCTCATGATCGGTTGTATTAATTTTGTGCACATTTCTGAAGCATCAGCTTCGGTTACAGATTAAAAATAGACATTTAGAACCCATGTAGTCATGTATCTTTACGATTTAGATCTCGTGCGATACCAATTACTGTACCTATGCTACTGAAGGTGCCGGCCGTGTTCCGTGGAGTTGCCAGCTACAGGGCGACCACGGACTGGAGACAGATGCAGCAGCTGACGTAACTCGCCGGCTCGTCGCGATGGTGGACACACCCGAGCCGTGAACTGCTGGTGTTCCGACGCCGTGCTTGCATGGTGGGCGATCTGGACGATGCTTGCGCAGCCGCCGTCGGCACTGCTCTTCGTTCCAGCTGGTGATGCTTTCGAGGGCCTGGTCGACCGGCGCCTACCAAGCGTTGCCAGACACCTCGTTGATCTTCGATGCGACGGAAGCGAAGCGAAGTACAGTAAATACTTTAGCTTAAAGCCTGGCAAGCGACTGCTGCAACGTAGCAGGCAGCGCAGATAGCAGTCGCAAAGAAGAGGATGCTGGCAAAGATCGGCCGCAAGCAACATTCAAGGGCATGCCCCAGCAAGTCGCACTGGCGGAGTTCCCACAAGAACACGTGCTACAGTAGAACAACGTATTCTTGAGAAGTGTAATGAGCGAAAGCAGCGTTGATGATTCTGAGGTGCATTCCGCTACGAATCTCGAGCCGTTATACCCATTCGCTTGCCTCCCCGCCCTCGAAAGGGGATCGGGCAAACCTATCTCTCATGTGTGACTACTCGTCTGTCGCCGAAGCTCGGCTGTAGTGTAGTTGGTCGTCGCTCTCCTCTGCCTGACGCTCGTCGAACCAGTGATTGACGTCCCCGCTCATGAGCTGCAGAAGTTCGCCAGCGTCGGGCCGCGTCGTCGGCCAGCTAAACTGTGCGGAGGACGAGCCGTCCATCGCCCAATTCGTAGCCCGGTCCGCAATCTTGTTGTTCGCACGGTAGTGGTGGTGCCACCCTGTGATGCTGATGTTGTCCGTGATGCGGCGAGTACGTCTGAAGAGCGTGGCCAATCGTGGCTGTTTCGGTGACTTGTGCGCCTTCTGCTGGTTGATGGTCATCAAGCTGTCGCCCACAATGGCGATCGGATGTAGGTGGAGCTCCCGCGCGTGACGCAGGCCGTGGAGGAGCCCGAGGTATTCGGCCTGATTGTTGGTCGTGGCCTTGTTGCGGTAGGACATACTTGCCACCCACACCATGTGCGCCTGCCTCATGTGCGGGTTGACCCGCAGGATGGCTGACCCCGAGCCGCCCGGTCCTGGGTTCCCACGCGACCCTCCGTCGAAGAACAATACAAAGAGCCCCGCCCCTGCCAGCACTCGCTCCGGAGGAAGAGCGGGCGTGTCCACGAACAGCACCTTCGCGAGCGCTCGAGCCACACGAGCCCGTTGCCGCCCTGCTGCTCCAAGCCGCGCAGTGGCGAACTGCATGTCAAGGAGCGTCGTGCCCGCCTTCAGGCGCGCGATGCTTCGTATCAGGAAGATGTCGTGCTCACTGTCCTCGCCGGCCAGCGCCGCCAGTCGATGACGCCAAATGCACCCGAAAGCAGCCCCGTGGGTATAGCTCCAGGCCGCCTAGGTCGCCTCATATACCTGGTCCTGCGCGTCGTCGTCGTGAGAGAGTGATGAGTCGTCTGCCAGCATGTAGCCCCACAGCAACGTCGGCACCGTTGGGAGGATCATCGAGAAGTTGGAGGAGGGGTGGATGGTTGCGCTGGCCATCCCGGTACTGAGCCACCGAGATGTCAGCTCCCCCCACAGGCGCCGCGCCGGAGGGCAATCCCAGAACACGTGGAGTTGCGTGGCAGGCGCGCTCGCGCATTCGGGGTGTGGACAGCAGATAGAGTTGTCTCTGACGTTCCATCGCGACGTCTAGCCGGCCTTGATGCGGAAGAGGAGCTGACGCTCGTGCGTGTAAGCAAAAGCAGCGTTGCCGCAACGCTTTGTGAAGTGGGTCAACAGAGCCGCCTGCTATGTTCGTAGAAGACGTCGACATGGTGAGTAGAGAAAGAGAACTGTAAGTAGGAGAAGAGCTGGTGCAATTGTACTTCGAACCACTTCGAAGTGGTGTTTGGATTTTTGGTGGTTGAACCCTTCTTATTGGTTCATGAAGACGAAGTCTCCGATCAGTTGGAGAATCGCAAATCCACCAGTGACCCACGGAACCCACTGTGCACTCCGGACTGAGCGACCAAAACAAAGATGTTACCATGGCGCTTGTGGTGATGAACAAACTGGTGCGAGTCCTCAGCATCGATTACGACGGCGCGAAGGCACAAGTTTGAAGGGTAACTTTTTATCCTCTGTGGTTCATGATCAACCACAGATGATCAAAAGTCGAAGACCGAGAGGTTTTTTGAGAGGTAAATCTTTGCGATGTGCAAGCAAATGGTGTACCCGTCCACCAACTAAACCACCACGTCAAGATTGTGGTGGTGGAGTGAGAGGCACAGACGCCAGCAATCTCTCATTCCTCAATCTCCCATCCGTTCCACAGACCTCCAAGCTCAACGCATCACCTTCCAAAGCAGCCAATTATGGTCTCCCTCGCTCACTGCTCCACTTTGACCGCATTCGCCGCCGTCCTTGCCGTCTCCGCCGTCCAAGGCCTCGAGGTCCCTTCGCGCAACTTGCACGTCGAAGTGGAGGATGACTTCCAAGGCAAGATGCTCGCGGCCGTGAACGCTGAACGTGGCAGCAACGGACTCTCTCCAATGTGCACCAACGAGAAGCTCCAGCGAGCGGCGCAGCTCCACTCGGAGGATATGGCGAGCAACAACTTTATGAGCCACGACGGATCGGATGGCTCCAACTTTGTCGACCGAATCAAGGCGCAGAGCTTCAGTTGGAACGGCGCGGCTGAGAACGTCGCTGCCGGCCAGCACGACGTAGCGTCCGTGATGCGCACGTGGATGGAGTCTCCTGGCCACAAGGCGAACATCCTTGGCGACAACCAGTTCTTCGGCACGGGCTACGCTCACAGCGACTCGAGTACGTACAAACACTATTGGACGCAGGTGTTCGCGAACGGCCACGGCGAGGCCTGTGACTAAGTCTCAGCAACAGTACATCGTACTTCGTAGTACATCGGTGCAATCCGTCGTTTGCATTCAATGATATCCCTTTGCCGTGCTTGCTTCCCTTGCGGCTGTGCCCAGCGGTAGTTGGATATGAAGACAACAAGACAGTCATCGTATTGTACTTGTACCAGCGAGAGCGGTTCGGGTGTGCTGACTTTCATGACTGCTGTGTCAGTAGGACGAGTGATCGTCAGTGGTGGTTTTTCATCTGAGAGTGTCGAGACGTCTGGCGCTGATGACTGCGTGGACATCGCAAGTCTCTCTGGTATAGCTGGTCGAACTACAGTCAGTATACGTCCTCACTCCCTCACTTTTTGAGCTTTACGACTGCAGCTTGTTCAGGTGGTGGGCTTTCACGTGGTCCTCTGGTGCCGCCTCGGTCCGGTTGACTAGCCTGCGATGGTGCTGAAGTTGCTGCTAATCGAGAGGCACGATAGCAGGTACGAAAGTGTTGTAGAAGGCGCCCTTCTTGGCGGCTTTGCCGCTGCTCTCGCTCGAGGTGCGAAGCCAAGAGAGGAAGATTCCAAGCGACGTGTCCTGGTCGAGGCATACGAGTCCCGTGATGATGACGCACTCAATGTCGCGGCGATTGTCTAGACAAAGTTCTCGTGGTACTGGCTCGCGGACGGGTGGAGCAGCACGACGTGGTCCTGCTGGTGCTGCAAGATCGAGTACTCGAACGTCGAGTCTCGCGTAGTCTGCCAGTCCTTCTCTTCCTGCTCTCGTTCGCTTTCCGTGAGCTCAGACTCCAGGTACGTCGACGATGTCTGGAGCGAGAGCGACAAGAACGTTACGAGAACCGTCGCACCCGCCACTGCGACTGCAAGCGACTTTGGCGAGCCGTACGCTCGCGTCGAAAGCCTGCCCCCTGGTCCTTGCTCTGCGAGCGCGACAGTGCAGCGCGGTCCGCCCCACGAGCGCGGGAACGAACAGTGGCAGCGGTTGTTCACACAACTCCCGGTCTGGAGGCGGGCGATCCGAAGATCGCCAACAGCGCAGTCGTCGTCCGAGGAGCAGAACGCCTTGCCGACCACTTCGACCACCGGGTTCTCCTTGTCCTTGTACTCGTCCAGGTGCGCGCTGATCCATTGCTTCGTTGGGTGGCTCCGTGGGTCGCAACCTACCTGCATGAAGTTGTCCGGCTCGAGGTCAGTCAACTGGTCTTCTTGGTACAGTCGGGCGTAATCGATCTTGAGGAACATAGGGAGCTCGTCGCAGATACGCGCGTCTTCAGCGCTTAGGTCGTCCGAGCGGCACGGTCGCCCTGGATTCGGCGGCGTGGCGCCCCAAGCGCTCGAGAGCGCCACGTTGATAATGAGGCTCATGGGCTCTTCGACCATGAGCTTCCGCAAGTTCCGGTTCGCTTCGCCCTGCGGGACGTTCAAGATCGCAGTGGCCGTGACTTCGAAGAGCACGTGGCCACTCAACATCCACCGTACGTATCCATTCGCGCCAGTGACCCATTCGACTTGATAGACGAGGTACTCGGTGTACGCCGCGAGGTGGACTGGCCAGTTCGCAGAGATAGCGTCCATCTGGTAGTTGAACGGCTTCATCGCCTTGGTTGGAGGAGTCGAGTCGGGGCGCGGCATCGCGCACTGAGCGTTGTGGTTGTCTGGGTCGCACAAGTACGCTCCTGTGTACGCGTTCATGAGCGGAAAGCACGAGCCATTCGCGTTGATGCCCCAGCGAGCCGACCCGGCGCCGTCCATGTATCCGAGGTCCGCGTTGACATCCTGGGACGCTGAACACGTCTCGCTCGTGCAGTTGTTGCCGCTGACGCCGCGTTTCAGCGACGCCTCAACGCTTGCATACGACTGTGCACTGGATGCGTTGACATTGCAATACTTGTTGGCGCCGTAGCGAAGGCCCTGGTACCACGACTTGTGGCCGCGTTTCGTCTGATACAGCGCTGTGGGGACATCGACGTTGTTGGCGCCAACGGTCTTGCAGTCGCGGGTGTAGATGCAGAACATCCGAGCGCCATCGAGCGCCGGATCCGGCGGGACGATGCGGAAGTCGGCCGGCATTCCGAGTGCGATCTGCAGCGACGACGAGATCTCGAGTCCCGAGCCTTCGAGCAGGTCGATCTCTGGCGCACCGCGATCCTGGTTCTTGTTGAGTTCGAAGCCCGGGTCGGCGTCGCAAGCGCTGATGCGCTGGTTGCTCGGATCGAAGAGGTCGGGCTCGCATCTGCTGTACGAGAACGGCCACATGCGGTTCGTCGACGCGCTAAAGATCGCGCGGCCGAGGTTCCCCATCATCCAAATGCCGGGCCACGTCGGGTAGTACTTGATGGCTTTCACTGGTGTTGACTTGCCGAGCGTCAGATCGGGGTTGCCTGACGCGCTGTCCACTGCGCCGGGCAGCTGTGCGCGCACTTCGAGCATGCCTCCTTGGAAGCAGAACTTGTTTCAGGACTGCAGCATCGCGGAGCGGTAGAAGAAGCTCGCAGTGGTGAAACTGGGCGGCCGGGCGTACGCGTTAAAGACCCGGAGGTGCTGCACCTCGTCGATCACCTTGATATACATGTAGCACGTGGTGGCGCCGCTGCTCTCGTCGCATGCTGTCGACGTCATGTTGTGCGAATACGTCTGCAACGCGCCGTTTACGCCGTCGGGCTTCTCAATCGATGTCCACATGTGGTCGTCTCCCGGTCGGAACGACCGGTTCGGCGTGTTAAATTCGTCGCTCATGACGAGCCCCCACGTGCGTCCACGCGAGCTCGTGTACCTCCATCGATCATTTGGCGTCGCTGGGTCCACCCACTGCTTCACGCCGGACTTGGACGCGTATACTTTGGATTCAGCGATCGCAGCGGAGGGGACCAGGAGCACGACCAGGTGCAGCAGATAGAACCGCATCAATCTGACTGGTACGCTAGGATGTGTATGTGCAGGCGAGCGGTAAAGCTGGAGTGAAGCGAGCGCCAATACCCTTGCGTCGAGGTGCCAGCTCTCTGTCCATTGATGTCTTCATTCGAGGCAGTGTTACTTGTCCTTCTGGAGCTCCTTGCTGGAAGTTCCACCCTGAAATGACATTCTGTACCCAAACAGACTTGATTTGACGAAACATTTTGACTGACAGTTTGTAAGCCTTGTATACAGAAATATAGCAAGTAAAATTGCACTCCCGAAATGGCTACTTCTGAAGTCCAAATCACTTGCAGGGAGTGCTGATGACCCCAATGCTGCCTCGACTCGGAGCTCAGAGCGACTACGTTCACCCGTCCCCGCCGCCGCCAGCAGTGATCTCTGCACGCAAGCGAGTAGCGTTCCCCCAATTTGCGAGCGGCAATGGCGCTCCGTTGCTGCTGCAGTCGCCACGGAGACGCCACCACTCGTCAAACCCGGAGCGGTTCGAGCCCCAAAACTCGGTCGACGCGTCACTCGACCGGTCTGTGACCGAGTTACGTGCCACAAAGGTGTGTTCACCCCGTTGCAAACGGTGGCGCGAACGAAGCGCCAGCTCCTCACGCCGTATACCGTTTCTTTCTCCTCAGGAACGCATCGTCAGCTGCTTCGAGCGCATCAACCAGACCCAAGAGCTGTTCGAGAGCGAACTCGATGAGACGAACGCCCTGGTCGAGCGCCTACGCACTGAACAACAACGCGTCGCAGTCGTGTACTTGAGCTACTTTAACTTTAGCGTGCTGCAGATCCAGCGACTGTACCGTGGGTACCGCGGTCGGCGCGTGTACTGGCAGTCCTTGGCCGTGAAAGCAGCACTGTGCATCCAGCGGAGCTTCCGGGCCATGCGGCGCCGGCACGGAGAGCGTCTCAAGCGATTCCGTATCCTGTGCCGTAAGATCCTGCGTGGGATGCGCGGCATCCGCGCCAAGGAAGAGCTCTCGCACAAGGAGCTGCTGAACCGCGTGAACCACAACCTCCTGATCGAGACGCAGTGGCGGAAAGCCATGGGCGTGAGCGACACAGAGAGCAGTCTCCTCACGGCTCTGTACCGGAAAAAGTTCATGCGCAAGCGCATTGGAACGTGCTTCCGACAGCTCTTGTATGTCCACTCGGTCATACGGTACTGGCGCAGCTTGGTACCGGCACCAGAGCTGCTCCCGTCTATCAGCGGCGACGAGGAGTTAGAGGGTGAGCCGGTGGTACCCGACAGTGTCGCCCTTGGAGCTGATAGCCGCTATGACGACCCAGACGCCGTGAAGCTGCTGCTGTGGAACGAACAGAAGCTCGCGCTCGCGACAGCGGCAGCAAAGAAGAGAGAGAGCGCGGGCCCGAGCCGGTCCAAACCGAGCAGCTCGCATACGACAGCGCTCCGTCGCGAGGAGCTGCGGAAGAAGCAGCAGGCGTACACACAGCGCGTGCAGGAAGAGAACGCCAAGCACGAGGCTGCGCGGGTGGTGGCGCTCGCGAGGCAGAAGGAGATCACGCGGCTCGCCGAGCTGGAGAAACTGCGCGAAGACGACGAGCGGCGGCTCCAGCGCCTGGCGCACGCGAGCGCGCTCCGAGAGGACGTCGAGCGGCGTGGGCTCTTGGCGATCAAGGAGTTCCAGTCCAAGAAAGATGAAGACAGCCGCAAAGAGGAGGCAGCGAAGGCGCGGCTCGTCGACGCGCAGCAACGCATCGCAGCCCAAGTGCTGAGCGATGAGACGCAGCAGCTCCTCAAGCGCAAGCAGCGGAGAGGCGCGCCGAGGCTCTGATGCCACCGTGCCACGAGGTCTGCAAAGTACGAATCGATTCACCTGAAGCAAAGAAAGCCCCATCTACGAACCATCGCTGCTGTCCCCTTGCTTGCTGCTTGCGTTCCTCTGGATCACCACAATGTTCGCGACGAGGTCGTAGAGTAAGAGCAGCACGAACGCCGTGCCGAGCACTGGCCCCATCCACGTGTTCCGCCGTCGCCGTGCGAGCATCTGCTGGGTCTCGAGCTTCTGCACTGGGATCAGCGGTGCGAGTGCGAGCGCACAGAGGTTGATAAAGGCGTACACTGCAGTCGCGATGACGGTCGAGTGCCTGGTCTCCAACGAGTCGGCTTCCACCTGCGCGGCTGTGACGTCTGTGCCGATCACGTGGCTGAGCGTGGTCGAGATCGTACCGGACGCAATGTACACGAGCCACTGGAACGACAGCACGAGGCCGACAGCAGCGCCTTCGTGGCCGACGGCGGCGGTCTCGGTCGCGGGAAGGACGACGAAGAGCTTGAACCAGGCTTTCGGGACCTCTTGGAGCGACAGGAACACGATGAAGTACGAGTCGTCGCGGACCCACGCGTACGCCGTCGGGACTGTGAGCAGCGCCGAGCACGCGACGTAGAAGCACACGCCCACGAGCACGAGCTTTTGCCACGACACGTTCACGAGGAAGATGCGCCAGAGCGCGAGACCGAGCACGACGCACGCGCTCTGGCCGACGAGCAGGTCGCCTCGCTGCTCGGCTGTCATGCCGGACCAGAGCCTCACCGCGTCGTGGAGATTCCGGTTGTAGAAGCCCAATACGAGCACGAGGCCGCACACGAACAGGATGACGCGGTAGACGACCTCGTCTTGGCAAGAGCGCACAAGGGCGCGGACGTGAGCGCGGAACGGCGACGCCGCTGGCGCCAATGACTCGTCGACAGTGGTAACCACGGCTGCTTGACACGTGTCTTTTAAGAAGAGAGCTGCGGCTGGGATAGCGAACGCACTGGCTGCGCAGAGGATGACTCCGGCCTCGCCCATGGTGATCGCTGCCCGCAGCGGCTCGTCCGCGTCGTCACTCAGGAAGATGACTTTTGAGACGAGGAGCTTCGCGAGCGCTGCAGCTGTGTAGTAGATCAGGAAGTACGCGGCCTGGAGCCGGCCCCGCACGAGCAGCGGCTCACGCTGGGCGAGCTCGACTGTCATTGCGAGCGACACGACCCACGTTACGTGGAGTCCGAGGCTGATGAAGACGCCGAACACGACAAAGAGCGTCGCGAACTCGGTCGGGTTCTCCTCGAGGTTATACGTCGCGACCGCGTCGCCGCGCTTGGTCGAGTCGCCAAAGAGCGTGAACTTGGTCGGCGAGAGGAGCGTCGTGATGACGATACCGAACGATGCGAACAAGACCACGAGCCAACCGAGCGCCATGTACGACTTGCGGCGGTAGCCAAAGAGCGGCGCTACGTCAGACACGACGCCGACAAAGACCGCGAGCGCTGCGGGCCACTCGAGGAGGTACTGTGCGGACGCAAACTGATCCCGGTGGTGCAGCGTCAGGTACGCGACGAGCAGTGGGCGGTAGCCTTCACGCATGAATGCATTGCAGAAACCCACAGCTGCGCTGTTGAACGCCAGTCCCGCGTACGCAGCGCTCGCTAGGCACGCTTGCGGCTCGTTATCACGGAGCGCACCACCGAGCTTGGCGTGGCGCCTTGTGAACGCGCGATTCAACTCGGTCGCGGAGCTATCGGCGAACGACGGCAGCGCCTGCTCGCGCTTGGACGTCGGGACGTAGTCGCCCAGCACGGGGACGCCGGTGTGGTCGTAGAAGTAGGGGTCGCTAGTGAACACGAACCCGGAGCGCGAGGACGAGTCCGTGCGCAGCTCCGCAGCGGTCATGAGCGGCGTGAGGCGCGGTGTCGCCATCGAGCAGCTGACTTTCGCGCTGTCCCGACTGTCGGGAGCTAGTGAGTGTGCGACTGTCGTGAACGAATCCCGAGAGTCGGCGTTAAACGTCAAGGTGATGATCACGATGATGACCTGTCTGTGCTTTGAGGGT
>JAASGD010001463.1:0-10521 GCA_023334115.1 Globisporangium megalacanthum | reverse complement strand
GTTGTACTGAGGCCTTCAGCTTTCCAGTGATGACCAATGGGAATCACTTGCTTGCACACTAACTGCGCCAACTCACTGTGGTGCTCCAGACACCACACTCTCTCCCAGCAACAACTCATTGATGTGGTTGGACAAGCAACCAGATCAATGAGGACGCTGAGAGTCAGTCGACGGGACTCCAGCACCTCGTGTCAAATGACGGTAGACAGCGCACCGCTATCTCTGGCATAGTCGGAGCCTCTGGTCAATTGCCACAGCGCCACCGCTCTGAGCGAACTCTTCACAATCGAACTCCCCAGCCGACGCCGTCGGTGCTCGGATCGAGTGCCGGAGATGCGATCACCACGAGAACAGGACGGGAGCTGCTGATACATCGCCTGGAGGGAGCCAGCTCTTTGACCACGCACCCTCAGAGAGCAGCGACAGCAGTGTCTTCGACTACGTGCCATTGACTGGCACACACACATTTGTACCCAACGCGCTTTAGAGAAGGAAAAAGAAGCGAGTGTGTGCATGAACCCGCGTGGATTCGTCGCATGAATCCTGAACAGCTACTGTGGCCAAGCGGCTTGAAGGGACCGGAGGAGACACAGCGTGTCCAACCTACGATTACCAAGCAACAGGAGCGAGAGGCGGATCAGCCAGCTTGCTCGCCAGCTGCAAGCCCCTCATCCCACTCCTCACGACGGCGGAGAAGAGGAAGGGGGCGAGGCTAGGTTAGGCTAGCCGCCTTCATCTTGCTTAGTAGCTTCGGCCCCAGAGGATCCAGCACTTGGCAGGCTTGCCGCTCACGAAGCACTTGAGGTCGCTCGCGATCTCGCCCACGTTGTGCTCGAACGGGATGCAGAGCGTCTTGGCCGCTGCGCTCGTCGCCGTGTTCTCGGCTTCCTCCGCGAGCCCCATGAGCGCTAGCGACTCCTCGCGGCTCTTGGTCTTCACCGTCTCCTCCCACTCGGTCTCGTTACAGAACGGCGTGAGCACCATGCAGCCCTCCTGCAGCGCCGGCACAAAGTCCGCCCACTCCGTCACGCGCTTGATACGAGTGTCCCGCTCGCCACGCGCGCGCTCGAGCATATCACGCTGGATCTGCTCCAAGAGCGCCGGGATCGCAGTCGCGAGCTCAGCCACTGGAATGTCGGCTTTCGCGCCGTTGTCACGGCGAACGACGCGGACCTGCTGCTTCGCGAGGTCTTTCGGGCCGAGCTCGAAGCGCAGCGGCACGCCCTTGAGCTCCCAGTGGTTGTACTTCCACCCCGGCGTGTACACTCGGCGCGAGTCGACTTCAATGCGCACGCCAACGCCGAGCAAGAGCTGGCTGATCGCGTCCGCTTGCGCAAAGAGCTCGTCAATCTCGTCCTTGTCTTTGAACGGGATCGGCACGACAATCACTTGCACGGGCGCGACACGTGGTGGGAGCACGAGTCCCTTGTCGTCGCCGTGGATCATAATCATGACGCCGAGCGAGCGCGTCGTGAAGCCCCACGAGTTCTGGTACGGGATCAGTTTCTTCCCGTCCTCGTACTCGGCCGCGATCCCAAACATCTTGCCAAAGTTCTGGCCCAGGTGGTGCGACGTCGCCGCTTGGATGCCGCGGCCCGTCGACGGGATGAAGCCTTCGATCGTGGTCGTGTAGTCGGCGCCGGCAAACTTCTCCTTCTCCGACTTGACGCCCTTGATCATCGGCACGGCGAGCAGCTCTTCGTACGCGCCGGCGTAAAAGTCGAGGATCTGGCGCACTTCGAGGTCCGCTTCGTCCTTCGTCGCGTGCGCCGTGTGGCCTTCCTGCCACAGGAACTCGCGCGTGCGGATGAACGGCGTCGGGTTCTTAAACTCCCACCGCACGACGTTGTTCCACTGGTTGAGCTTGAGCGGCAAGTCGCGGTGGCTCCGGATCCAGTTCTTGAACGCCGGGTACATGATCGTCTCGGACGTCGGACGGATCGCAATCGGTTCGCGCAAGTCCGAGTCGCCCGACTTGGTCACCCACGCGACTTCGGGGGCGAAGCCTTCGAGGTGGTCCTTCTCTTTCTGGAGCTTCTCGCTCGAGACAAACATGGGGAAGTAGCAGTTCTTCACACCGAGCGTCTTGAACCGCGTGTCCAAGTACGCGACGACGCGCTCCCAGATCTCGTACGAGTACGGACGCAAAATGTAGCAGCCCGAGATGTCGTAGTAGTCGATCATGCCCGACTTGGTAATGATCTCCGTGTACCAGTCGGCAAAGTTGCCGGCTTTCGTCACGGACACGCCTTCGTTCGCTTTCTGCTCTTGTTTCTTTGGCGCAGCGGCGGCTGCTTTCGCGGCCTTCGCAGCGGTCGGCGCGGCCGCCGCCTTGGTCTCAGCGGCGGCCAGGAAGTCCACGACAATCGGCTCGTGGTTGTAGTGCTTCACAAACTTAAGCAGCGCGTCCGACGCGAGCGCGTACGTGCGGTCGTTGCGGAGCGGGTGGCAGTTCACGACCGCGGCGTCCACGAGTGCCTTGTCGAGCACGAGCCGCACTTCGTTGCGCGTGTCGTGCATGACGCAGAGCGGCGAGACCGAGCCTTTCTTGACCTTGAGGACGCTCTCGAGCACGTCTTCGCCGGCGAAGCGGAGGTTGTACTTCTTGCCAATGCCTGCAGCAGTCAGCTTGCTCCCGAGCACTTTCGTGTCCACGGGCGTGCGGGACGCGGCGACGACGAGGAAGAGCCCCTCCTTCTTGTCGCGGAAGAGCAGGTTCTTGGCGAGCAGGCCGTCGAGGTGCCCGAGCTCCGCTTCCAGGTCCTCGACAGTCGGCAGCTCGCGGTGCGAATGCGCCGTGAACTCAATGCTGAGCGCCTGCAGCGCAGCGACGACTTCGGTCTCGACGTCCGCCATCTCTCTCTTGAGCGTGTTGATTGGTGTGTCTTGAGCACCACTGGTTCGGATTTTCGGTTGTGTGAGTGAAAGAGGGAGGATTTCACGCGTGGAGGATTTCAAGGGCTATCTTTTCTTGAATCCTTCCTTTTCATACTCCGTTCAAGTTCACTGTAGGAATCATTTTTCCAACTAAATACCGCACATCAACCCACAACTCCAGCTCCAGTCCGACTGAACAAGATCCACAAGAAAACTCGCCAAGAAGTCGACTCACGCGACCGACCATACATACTATGCTGTCCAAGCCTCGTCTTCTCGCGACGTTCATCATAGCAGTAATTGCAGCCGTTTGCCAGACAAGCGTTCTTGTGGAGGCGGTGGTATCTCCGGGGAGTGTCTCATCCGAGTCCTCTGAGCCGGAAGAGCCCAAGCTGACGGAGATCCCAGAGTGCCCACCACGCTTCACGCGCGACTATCAACCCGTTTGTGCGACTGACGGCCGCGTGTACGCGAACCGGAGCATTTTTGCGTACCAAGCGTGCCGCGCGGCGATTCTGCAGGGGCGAACGCTGTATATCCAGGACATGGGAGCGTGCCGCTCCAATGAGTAGGATTCTGTTGCTCAGCGATCGAGATCAGGAGAAGGAGTTAAGAAGTTAATGTGTGTGTCGTTCGTAGTGAGTGCTAAGTGGAGGCGAGAAGCGAGACGGATGAAGTAAGCAAGCGAGCTGGCGTATGAACAGGAAGGAGAACGATCTCGTCACTTCATTCCTTTCAAGGCACGAGCAGATGTAGTGGTGAAAGTGAGGTAAGATCTGTGTACCCACTTCACTTCAGTGACCACCTGTCAACCAAGAGTCTATAAATTGAATAATTTGAAAAAATCTGTTTGAATTAGTAATTGTTTTCTTCAAGTCCAATCTCGTCGGGTTCTCTCAAATTCCGACGTGTGTCGCATCACGTCGGAATGTTTACTCGACGAAGCCGAGAGTAATAACCCAATTTTTATTCAATACGGTTATAACGGGATCTGCTCTTTCTAATCAGGCGAACAAGTATTCGCAAATGTTCAATTCGTACACTTTCACCTTTCATTTGGGTACGTACAGTTCATTTTGGTGCGTCGGCCCAAATCGGCACGCAAACAGAAATCACAAAATCGCCAAAACTTGACTCACTCCGCAACAAGCGCTGCTGGTCCAAGACCGTCCGCCTCAGCCCTCACTCCCTCCCCCCACACACCACATACATCCCGACCACCATGCTGCCCGCTGTCCGTCGCCAAGTGCTGCAGACGCCGCGCGCCGCCGTCTCGCGCGCGTTCGCCGCGAAAGCGCACCTGGACGACTCGAGCTACTCGCACTACTCGCTCAAGCTCTCGGACGAGCAGCGCGAGTTCCAGCACCTGGCGCGCAAGTTTGCGCGGGAAGAGATGATTCCAAAGGAGAAGTACTACGACCAGACGATGGAGTACCCGCAGGAGATCTTTGAGAAGGCGTGGGAGCTCGGCCTCGTGAACTCGCACGTGCCAGAGGTGCGTCCTCCCTTCCAAACACACCCACCGCCACTCGACTGACTGACTGACTGACTGACTGGCACCTATGGAACTGTGTGCGTACAGAAATTCGGCGGCCTCGGTCTCGGGGCCCTCGACGGCTGCATTATTGGCGAGGAGCTCGCGTACGGCTGTACGGGCATGACGACAGCGATGGAGGCGAACGGGCTCGCGACGGCGCCGCTGCTTGTCGCGGGCTCGGACGAGCAGAACAAGAAGTACCTCGGCCGCTTGGTCGAGGAGCCTGTGCAGGCCGCGTACTGCGTGACTGAGCCGGGCGCTGGCTCGGACGTCGCGGGCGCCAAGACGACGGCCGTGAAGAAGGGCGACAAGTGGATCATCAACGGCTCCAAGATGTGGATCACGAACGGCAGCGTGGCCAAGTGGTTCTTTGTGCTCGCGAAGACGGACGCGACCGCCAAGGCCGGCTCGGCGTTCACTGGCTTCATTGTGGACGCCGACTCGCCAGGCATCACCGTCGGCCGGAAGGAGATTAACATTGGCCAGCGCTGCTCGGACACGCGCGGCATCGCGTTTGAGGACGTGGAAGTGCCGGAAGCGAACGTGCTCGGCACGCCTGGCTACGGCTTCAAGATCGCCATGCAGGCATTCGACATTACACGGCCGCCGGTGGCGATTGGCGCAGTCGGGCTCGCTCGCCGTGCGTTCGACGAGGCGCGTAAGTACGCACTCGAGCGCAAGACGATGGGGACGGCGATCGCGAACCACCAGGCGATCGCGTTCATTCTGGCCGACATGGCGACTGGCATTGAAGCCGCCCGTGCGCTGACGTACAAGGCCGCGTACGAGATTGACTGCGGCCGGAAGAACACGATGTTTGCGTCGATGGCCAAGCGCTTCGCTGGCGACCACGCGAACCAGTGCGCGACCGACGCGATCCAGGTCTTTGGCGGCGCGGGCTTTAACACGGAGTATCCGGTCGAGAAGCTCTTCCGCGACGCCAAGATCTACCAGATCTACGAAGGCACGTCGCAGATCCAGCGCATGGTCATTGCGAAGGAGATGTTTGCGCGCCAGAACATGGACCCGTAAACAGCGCGTGCGGTCGCTCGCTCGGTCGATTGGTTGGTGAGAGAGGAAGAAGGACAGAAGGAGTCCCTCCATTCATTCACTATCGATAGTAAAACAAACCTCCATTTTCATGAAGACCCAGAAGTAGGAGTCAGATCATGGCTTTGAGATTGATTGAGACGCGTGCTGAGAAGTTGAGCATCCGAGTCGTGAAGGCGACAACTGAATACTGGTTCGCATTACAAAGGAGCTGCCCGAGTTTGATTGAAGCGGGGTCCAATTAACTGGCTTGCCTGTCCGTGGGGAGGTGGCCACAAACTCGAGGTTCTGGGATTAAAACGCTGCTCGGCCGACTTCACCACCTGCTTTCGTCGACGTGACCGATCCAAACAACGCAGCAGCGGAAGTACTTGCGTGCTCTGCTCGTCTCGCAGTGCGCATGCGAGGCCACGAAGCCGCTTTCGTCGTTGTACAGTACCACTCCGCCATAGCTCCAAGTTGGAAGTCTCAAACCTGCGCCTTGGAGACGGAAGGGACTCGAACTCAAAGGAACTCAATCCACTCCGCACTCACCAACTTGCTTCGTCGCGCACACCCGACATCTCCACCAGCCCAGCCCACCGCCGTATCCGTTGACCGCAGTACTTCAAGTACTACGATGAAATTCTTCTCGGCGCCTCTCGTGTGCGCTGTGCTTCTCGTGATCGCCTCGCTCTTGTCCGAGACCGACGCGCACTCGTGGCTCGTCAAGCCTCCGTCTCGCGAGAAAAGCGCGTCTGGTGCCGACACCACGAACACCAGGGGGTGCCCCAACAAAGGGCCTGGCAAGGTCACGTCGTACAAGGCGGGTGAGACCATCGACGTGCGCTACTGGCGCAACAACCACCTCGGTGGCTTCATCCGCTGGTCGATCGTGCCGAAGGGCCAGGAGTCGAAGGCAAACCTCGACAAGAGCGCGTTCCACTACTCGTGCCGCGAATCTGGACCCCAGTGCGTTCCAAAAGGTAGCCAGACGAAGAACATGTACGCCGGTGACAACAGTGGCGACAACACCATCTCGTGTGGCGACAAGATCACGCTCCCAGACTGGCTACCGGCGGGCGACTACGTGCTCCAGTGGACCTGGTTCGGCGTCGGCTCGAGCTTTGGCAACATCGGCTGGGCCGAGCCACAGTTCCGCTCGTGTGCGGACATTAAGCTCACAACGAAGGGATCCAAGACATCGGCACCCAAGTGTCCGACGTTCACTGGCGGCGACCGCGTGACGAAGATGAAGAACCAGGGTAACGACAAGTGCTGGTACTACTACACGAACGACATTGTGAACTCGGTGTTCAAGGGCAGCAACTCGGACTACGCGTCCAAGTACAAGTTCGGCATTCCGGCACCGATTGAGAAGTGCGGTGGCAGCCGTTCGAACTCGACGACGCCGACCACAGGCCCAAAGCCTTCAGCGACCCCGAAGTCCCCAAAGGCGACGCCGAAGTCGCCTGGTAAGACTCCGAAGCCTGCGTCTACATAGAAGCACTCTACAGACTCCGAAGCCTGCTTCTACATAGAAGCCCTCCACTCCTTCTGCGATAGCCACGGCTACGGGAACTGGCAAAGCCACTCCGTAGCCTGTGGCGGAAGTAAGGTCCCTCCCTGGTTGCAAGGTGAAGTGCAAGTAGGCGAGAGTGAGTAAGCACTGGCGACGTCGATCAGTGTCTTGAGTGACGTGGGTCGTGTCGACGTCGGAGCGAGCGCGTCGATATGGAAACAAGAACAAAATACACCCACGGTCGTTGAGTGCACGCGATTGCCTAGTGAGTGCGGGCCAGTGTGCATGTGCGCTGCGCGATGATCACAGAATGGATTCTCAGCGCACCGTTGAGGTACCGACTACAGTAGACGGGACCAACTTGCCGAGCACCGTCCGCGTTGGCCTTCTTTCATTCGCCTCTCCATCATGTTTGCAGCGAGGACAATAGCCGAACAAACCCGTCAGCGCATGAGCGCGAGTGCAGTGACGACGACGGTAATGAATGTTCAACAAGTTGTCGTTGACAAGCTTCGATTCCAGAGCGAAGCTAAGCTGCAGAGAGGCAGGACCCGCACTATGATTCGATAAGACTGGTTGTTGCAGGTACATTATGTACCAGTACAAACTCACCCTTTCGTAGAGCTGTCATAGCGATTCTTGCTGGTTGTTGGTTATTGACTGCATCAGCCGATGCCATCTCTCAACGACCTGACACTGCCGGACTACCTACCTGCCTATCTTGACTCCGTTCGAGTGCAGCACTGGCGGTGCGTCTCATTCGACCGTCTTCTTGGAGGTTGCATTTTGCTGGGGACTCGGATCTCGACTCGTGCTGGGCTCGCCCGGTTGTCTCCGTCGTCACGACGGGTGACTGAGTGTGCGGTACTGTACCAGAACTGAGTGTGCTTCACTAATACAGTATCGAGCGCGTAATTCAACGCCAACAAATACTTTTGAATTGTTTGAAAAGATATCTACGGAAGAAGGCAAAAAAAATCGAATTGATACAAAATTTGTATCGATTTTAAAAGGTTATCGATTTACATCCATTCGTTTAACGCGCTCGCATCTGCAGAACAAGTATTTTCCAATAACCCTCCGTCATTTCCATCCACAAGTTCAGGAAGAGTCACATCGCGAAAGCGGCTCCGTCGGACCTCCAGACGACTCGAAAACACCGATGGGTCACTGTGAACCGATCAACCACCAGCTTCTGGGCACGCGGAACGCTTTGCCTACGCGAGCGTACGGAGTTGACAGTCGCGGTACCAACGACCAGGCATCGCCCGGTGGCGACGAGGAGACGTTCGTCGTCTTCCGAAGGGGAAAGGAGTTCTTTGTCTGCCTTCGGTCGAAACGCGCATCGCCGTTCTCGATCCTGTACACTGAACTCGATCCATGTACATCACAAAACTGAAGCCGACTCCTTTGCTGGTGTTGCCCTCTCACCTCCTCGCTACCCTTAACGCATGGACAGCTCCGCGACCAGGCTCCATTGGACACCACGAGCATCAAGCCGACCGATCACTCTCTCACTTGCCAAGTTGTCTCGCATCGCGCACCACACCACACCTCCCTCCCTCTCGCTTTCCACTCTCCACAAGCATGAAGTTCTTCTCGGCCCCTCTCGTATCCGCAGTGCTTCTCGCGATCGCTACACTCTCGTCGGAGACCGACGCACACTCGTGGCTCACCAAGCCAGTGTCGCGCGAGACCGGTGCTCGCCCCGACATTCAGAACAAGATAGGATGCCCGAACATGAACCCAGGCAAGTCCACATCGTTCAAAGCGGGTGAGACCATCGACGTGCGCTACTGGCGCAACAACCATCACGGGGGCTTCATTCGCTGGGCGATCGTGCCGAAGGGGAAGGAGTCGAAGGCGAACTTTGACAAGAACGTATTCTACTACACGTGCCGCGAGTCTGGACCCCAGTGTATTCCGAAGGGGAACTCAGCGAACAACATTTGGGCTGGAGACAGCAGTGGTCCGAACACCATTCCATGCGGCGACAAGATCACGCTGCCCGACTGGCTACCGGCGGGCGACTACGTGCTCCAGTGGACGTTCCACAGCGTCGGCTCGAGCTTTGGCAACACCGGCTGGGCGGAGCCGCAGTTCCGCTCATGCGCAGACATCAAGCTCACGACGAAGGGCTCCAAGACCGCGGCGCCTAAGTGCCCGACGTTCGTCGGTGGGGACCGCACGACGAAGATTCAGAAGAAGCCGAACGACACGTGCTGGTACTTCTACACGAACGACATTGTGAACTCCCAGCACAAGGGCAGCAATGCGAAGGCGGACTACCTGCCCAAGTACAAGTTCGGCATCCCTGCGGCCGTCGAAAAGTGCCGCGGCAAGTAGAGAGCGCGTTGCTGACTCATGCGTTGCCTCCAGATGCTCTCGGATTCAGCGAGTGTGGAGGCACTGTCATCGTAGTACTGTACTGGTACAGCGAATGTGTTGATCACCACGTGCACAGCGCGTGGCATTGAATATCGTCGTAGTTCGAGGGTGAATGATAGCGATCATTGCATATCTTGAAATCGTTGCATGTGCGTCTCGTGTCGCTCTTCTTGGCTCCTGCAGCGCTCTGATGGTCTCCGAGAACTTTAGGGCTGCAACCAGGCACAGTTTTCGCGCCGGCTGGAGATCCCGAACCAGGCTGGTCACCAGCAGCACAGCCAGTCGCTGTTGCTCAGTCGCACGTGCCAAAAGCGGTTGTCCTCCTTCAACCCAACAAGAGGGCACGGTACCGTACTGACTGGCTGGTCGCTTGTGGCTGTGCGACTTGCCCACCCAAAGTTGAGCCGAGGTGCCTGCATATGCTTCCTGGAATGCATCTGTTGGTTGTGTTGTCGTTGGACATATTTTCCTGTCCCGTAATCGTGAGCTAGCACCGAAATCTGTCCACCAAAGTCCACGCGACTATCACGGGCTCCGACGGCGAGGATGCTTGGGCCCTGTTAATCTACGCGTCTCCAGCGCAAGTACTGCGTATGCGAAGACCCACTCGAGCCTGCTTGCTTCCGTCCCTGGACAATGAGCCTTCAGCATGCTGTTGAGTTGGTGTTGAGTTCGCATCAATGTGTTTGCACCGTGAGAGTTTCAAAACTTTTAGTTTCAACACTGATCTGCTAACCAGCAGCTGGTTTATCAGCGAGAGGTTCAGAGCCCAGCGAGAGAGCTCCACTGCAACAGCAGAAGGACCAACCTTTTACAGAGAAACCCCGATCGCGGCACACCGGTATAGTTCCATTTCCCGTCGAAACGGTTCAAGTTGTTCTGAACGGTTTAAAGGGGTGATATTTGATGCTTGAGCCTCAAGCCTTGAGGGTGGAATTCAAAAGATTGGCCAACAGCGATGCCCGCCTTGTCCTCACCCTCGAGGAGAGAAACGAAACTGCTAAGCAAGGAGAGCGCGAGTAGCAGTGGTCACAGCCACAGCTTGCATCCTGGGCTGCACAGCCTTTCAAAATCAAGAATGGTTGTACAGTACGCAGAGTCCCTCACGCTTGAGCGGACAAAGTGAGCGAACAAGAGGGAGAGAGGATGTGAGCCGAAGCCGTCTGCG
>JAASGD010001462.1:0-10540 GCA_023334115.1 Globisporangium megalacanthum | reverse complement strand
CAGTTCAGTCGGAACATGCGCACTAACAGCTCAAACTCTCAAGCCCAAACAAGACTTTCTTCATAAGGTTGGACCTTCAATGCAGCAATGACCTAGTCACGTTAGGGGAGGTGCTTGCTCTTTGATTAGGAAGCATATAAGTGAAAATGAGAGAAGAGGAGGCTTGCAGTGTTCATGTTTTGTACACCATGCACATTTGAAAGCTATCAGTTCTTCAAAACTCTGATACTTTATCGCTTTGTAAATACTTAACGTAGAATTTATTATCAGATTTGACAGGTACCAATTAGGTTGGTGTTTACTAATGAGAATGATGCCTGTACTGGTACTAAAGTACTAAATTTGGCTGCGTGTTATACAAGGTCGACTGTGTGCTGAGCGAGTGAACGCCGTGGACGCCATGCCTGCCGACGCGGTACACCAACGCACGCGCACAGTCGTGACCACGGCGCAGCACGACGGTAGGGCCTATGCGGCGCTTGTGGACGTGCAGAACTGCAACCCGAGCGACTATCCCGTTCGCCCCTGGAGCGAGATGACAGATTGATAGGTGAGGAAGTGACTGTCGGTACTAAAAAGACCACGCCGAGACCCTTGGCTTTGGTGTGTGCGAAAAGAAAGTGGTTGCCGCTCGACATGGTCGCACAGGTGACGCAGCAAGAAGACTTTTGGGACTTTGTGGAGCTCCCCCGTGTGAGCTCACACAGGTATACGTGATCTAAAGGGTGTGATAGTGTATAAATTACTGGTAACCAGATTTTAGCGGCATGGTGTATACGAAATGGTGTATAGCGATTGCATCTGTTGGAGCTGGGTTGACGCACAGTTGAGCTCTGTTCAACTGTCAACCTCAACGTTTATATGTTGGAAATAGGTTGGCAACGTTGGGCATTCAAACGTTGACAGCTCTAGTTATAACTCGTCCAGACGCAAACCCTTGATGAAATCAAATCTCCAGCAGCCCAGGTTACAGTATACTTTAACCAAGTAGTTTCTTGTCCACGGTGTTGATGCTCCCTTAAGCTTCTCTGCGCTCATATGAGGTCATGTGTGTACGCATGAACACGGATTTCCGGCACCAACGGCACTCTTTTTTCCTTTTATCTTTTGGGAGTAACTTCAGTTACAGTCCCCAAGGTGGTAGTACAGTGACTAGATTATTCCAAAAAAGTTATTAACTCCTCTAGGACGGGGATTTATTCTGTATAATACAGAATAAGGGTTTGACTTGATTAAAGTATACTCGACCACCTGCGAGAAATAATTGCAGTAGGAAGTGCACACTAATGTGAGCAAAAAAGCGCCTCTACTCGCACTTTTTCAAATCCACGTCACGATCCAAACAGCATCTCATTGGATGACCTCAAACCTCAACGTGACAAAAAGCGTCCAGAAGCTTTGTAGCCTTGATACCCATGAGCAAACAGATCGGCTCCAGCGCGCGAGGCCTCGCGGCTTGATGCCAAAAGCGCGGCAAAGGGATGGCTGTGCGCACACAGAGAGCTTGAGGACAGTTTTGCCAATTTGTCAAAACAGACTGACAGACAAAGGGGCAAAAGTTCCTCAAGCTCTCGCACGGCACGACAAGTACAGCACATAGACACAACAAAGCGGAACGCGCCGTCACACTGCTGAACAGTACGTGTATTACTCTCCTCGCGCTCGCACTTTCCACTATAACCCTCTGCTATTCCTACTCCTCGTCCTCCGAATCACCATCAGCGCGAGCACGCTTCTTTCGGAAGCGAATTCGTTTGCACTCGGGCGGGATCGCCGTTCCATTCTGCCACGTTTTGTGCCAGATGTCTGCTCAGGTGAGCGTGACCCCGAACTGCGTTCGGTTGGCGGTGTTGCAGAGCGCCACCTTGCTACCGAAAGCGTCGCTGCATCGCGGGCAAAAGTAGCTGGACCCGGAACTTTTGGTGTTCGGGGCCGAGTACGCGGAGCAGACCTTGCACAGCCACTGGCGACGCTTGCCGAGGTACATCTCGTCCGTTTTGACGATTTAATCCGCGCTTGACGATGTCGGTACCGAGAGAAGATCCTGGGCCTCCATGTTAGTCGCAAAGTCATGGCCCTGAAGCGCGAGAAGCTGATGCTGCAGCTTTTTCATGTGCTCGCCGTGCGTTGACGCCTTCTCATTTTTTGGGGAGCTTGTGGATGATGAAGCCGTTGGTGATCGCCATGTCCACTAACCCGAGGAAGAGAGTACGATAGTACTTCTTCATGCGCGCCTCTTTCTGCACGGAGTAGCTCTGGAGTCGTAGTTGATCGTGCTGGTCGACCCCGCTCATGCCGCTCTGGTAGCTCTGCGCGAGAGCTGGGCAACTCACAGCGCTTCGCGTGCAGTCCTTTGCCTTCCTGCTGACCTTTGTAAGTGCTGTGCTGCATCTGGTGGCCATGAAGTTGAGTGGACGCGAATCCATCCACGAAACGGCGACTAACTCCGGATATACAGAGCACTGCGCAATTCTGTATGTGCCTCATGTGATGGTCTTCGGCCACGTGTTCTGGTTGTAGGTGATCGCTTTGCACCATCCAATGAGGTTCGTGCGCACAGTGCCGACGTGGTACAGGTCCATGCTCAGAAGCTTGTGGGACAGCACCACGAAAGAGTAGTAGTTGTCCTTAATGACAAGGCGCTTAGCTGGTTGCTCGCACAGCGCCGCTTGTATATTGCGCACCACTGCGGTCGGCCGGACCTTGGTCTCCACTTGCTTTGTTTTCCCGCAATAGATCTCTACTCTGTATATACAGAACACAGCAAACAAGCCGTCAGATCCAACTTCGCCATCACAAACGGCATGACGAAGCTGCCCTCCGTACCTCGAGCAGTAAGCAGTGTCTGCACAGCACGTCAGATATAATTTGGTTCCCCACTTCGTGGGCTTATCTTTCATGTACACCTTCATCGGGTTGTACTGGCTCCTGCTTGCCACCATGCCCTCCTCGAACGAGATGCAGGACCCCAGGCGAAAGCCACGACGGAAGGTGGTCTGGATGGCAGAAAGCACTGGCCGCACCTTCCACGTGGTCGGTTCGAGCGCGGGGGTCCTCGTTGTCGCTGAAATGCAGATAGCGTACGATGGGCTCAAACCTCTTTCTGCGCATGAACTGGCCGAAGGATCCGCGGGGAACGGCGCCAATGACCTCAGTGCCCCAGTGCTTCTTCAGCCCTTCTTTCTACAGGCACAGCGCGCGGGCGACAAGAAGCCCAACGAACTTGACGAGCTCGAGAGCCGTGATCGGCTTATCCTTGTCCAGCTCCTTCTCGATGTCGGCCACCGACTTCACCTTCACGCTCAAATCCACTGCATTTTGATCAGTAAGCTCCTGGTGTTGGCGGGTCGCCAGTTCGCGAGCCACTTGCTTCTTGTAGTCGTTCGTTTCGCTAGCAATCTTGAGCCAGAGCTTCTTTGGCAAGAAGAAAAAGAACAGCCCCAGTGGACTGTCAGCGTACGCCAGCGCCGACTTCGTCGGCCCGCAGTGACCGTCGTACAGATCCGCGGCAGCCAACGCGAGCTGATCGGCGCGAGCCTCGTCGAACACGGTCCAGCCGGAGTCACCAATGCGTCTGAGCTCGTCGTCTCGAAGTCCGAACGTAATTTCCTCCGCATCATCGACTTCCTCGTCCTCCGACATTCCATCCACGTCTTCAGCGTCGTATGGTTCGCACACGCCGGTATCCGCGTCCTCGCAGTCACTGTCGATGATGTCGCTGCCGACATCGACAAGGTTGATGTCGTCTGGTGCGGGGTCTGCAAAGAGATCCCCGGCTTCAAGCGCGTCCATGAACGAGTCGCAGTCGTACTGCCCGATTGAATCCGCTGGCGGCTCGTCCACCTCCGCGCTCTTCGTCTCCTCTTCCAGGTCAACGGCTGTCGTGTCAGCGTTGTATTCTGTATCCTCCGGAGTAGCGACCAATTCCGGATCATCCGGAGTAACGACCAATGCTGGATCGTTCGGAGTAGAGGCCAAAGCAGGAGCCGCAGGGAGCGCGCGTGGCTGGCTCTGCGGAACGCTTTGGACGGCCAGCAGAATCGGTGAAGCCGGAGCAGACGGAGCGCTTGGATGTGCTGGGGGAGGTTCATCAACGCCTTCAACGAGGCTGCAATCGTGGGGTCCGACGGCTGCACTGCAGAGCTTGGAGCCGGGTTCCGAGGCGGTGTCGGGACAGCTGGGAGCGGAGGCGCAGGAGAAGGGGCCGGACATGGTGCCGCCGGAGCTGGAGCGGGTGCGGGTGGTGCCTGGCGGCCGGTAGATCTTGTGCCAGACGCTGATGGAACGAGAGGCGCGACTGCCAGGCGCAGAATCCCCTGCAGCCGAGCGTACGCGATCAATGCTTGGTCGCCTTTGAGTTCGTACACACGCAAGCACGCATAAGCGTGGGTGAGTTCATGCTCACGTACACATCGCATGAGACCGGTTGCGACGTACCGACGAAGTAGTCGACACCTCTCTCCCAGAAGTGGTCGCGCCAGACTTGAGGTACGTGTAGTCGACGCTAAGCCCGCGCGGCCGAACAGACCGCCATCCCAACCGGCGCAGCTCGCGCCAGAGCTGCGGGAAACTCTTCTCCGTCACAACGCGCTTGTTGCTCATGTTCTCTCTTGATCGCGAATTCGAATGTGAGAGGAAAGAAGCGCACGGCCTGAAGTCGAACGGTTGGTGGAGTTCTAATCTTTCAAATCTCTCACGCGTTTATATTGGCCACGGTCATCCTGTCTCTCGACACCAAATCAGTCGATACAAATTTTCACATGCGGGAAAAAGACCTTGATGCGGACTTTCCAGAATATAAGAATTGTAAAACCGCTTATTCTGTATTATACAGAATATGGTCCTAGAGGAGTTAAACCTACCGTCGTACCAATGGGAGGAGACGTCCCGTCTGTGAGCAGCCAACCAACCAGCAGCCGTATACGTGTATAACGGCTTCGTGCCAAACACCCGTTTCAAACCTCCCAGACAACCGTTTCAAAATCTTCCCTCATTTTTGTAATGGCGGCGAGCAGTAAACAAGCAAGCGAGTGGTGTGTGATGACGCTAAAGGCCCCGACGAAGCGAGACAATGGCAGCGCGGACCGTGGGGGTGCGTGGAGCGAAGTTCGTGTGTGTATAATGGAGAGGGAGAACGCTCATCGATGTGCTTGCGGTGCTGGCAAACCGGACGAAACAACGGCGAATGTATCGGCGAGTGTACGGCGACGACGTTGGCGGTAGGCGGCGCGGCGTACGCGGCACACGCTGTATCAAAGACGACGACAGCAACTCTGAGGCCGAGGACGAGACCGCCAGAGAGAGAGCATGCAGTCGGCGTCATGGCAGTGACCGTGAACGGCGGCAACTCAGCCGTCGAGCCAGTGCGCGACGACCGGACGACTACTATGAGGACTCCTTCGGCGAGAGCGAATTTTCAAGTGGAGAAGAGACCAACGAATGTGAGCGTCGACGGCCCCGGAGTCCCCTTCTCGATCGGCTCGTGTTTGAGCTGGGGAGAGGCGGACGCCTACTTTACAGAGTACTTTGAGAAGACGTACCAGGTACGCACGGCTTGCGATGCGTACGTGCTCGACGTATGAATGGGTTTGTGATCACACCTAAAGCCAGCTTACGCGCATGTGCACGCGATGAGGATCAGGACGACAGCCACCGTGGCTGCGCACAGTGCCACTACCAAGAAGAAGCAAAGTGCGCGTGATGAGATCCGAGCGAAGCGTGCGACTGAGGCTGAGGAGCGGGGAGAATATCAACGTGTCGGGAGACCGGTCAAAGGCATCCAGCTGATTCCCGAAGCCATCGGCTTGGAACGGTACAACCAGACGTGGGTCTGCACGCACGCTGGCACTTACGTACCGCGTGGCAACGGCGGACTGAAGCTGAAGCGCTCACGTGCAGAAGGTTACGAGTCACCGGTGAGTGCACAACACTCCGCAACAGCGACAAACACCCCGTCACACTCCGCTTCACTTACAAACACGCCGCAACATTAGCTGACATTCCGTTGTGTCTTGGTATCGATCTCCAGAGTACAGCGCGTGCTTGCAGAAGGACGAGTTTGGCGAGTTCAAGGTGATGGTAACGACCACCAGGCTGGAGCACAACCACAAGCTCTCAGTCGGGCGGTTCGAGTCGTATAAAAAGAATTGGATGAACCTCTCGCCTGTTCTCGTTGATGAAGTCGGCATCCTCAAGACAAGTGGCGCGCTAACAGCCGCAATTTACCACCACGTCATCGAGAACTCCGAGTCGAGACCGAAGCGGTACGACATCCAGACCCTGCTCTTCCGTATGAAGAGGGACGCTGTCGGCTCGACTATCGTGTCGTCCCGCGTCCAAGCCTGGGTGAGAGCGTTTATACAGAGTGCTAGGAACGTAGCCCGTGTGTTCCATGACGACAACAAAGTAAGTGCGTGAGGTTCGCGGTCTAGTGTGTGTTTGAGTGCAATGAAACGTAGTTGTTTGTGAAGATGGCTACTGTCATTACATTCCAGGCGCTCCATATGCGGCGGATATTTGCGCTGTTCCCAAAGATCGTGATGCTGGACGCCATACGGAACGAACGCGGAGAACTACAAGCTCTTTTCGTTCATCACCGTGGACGCGCTCGGCGACAGTCAGTTTGTCCACCACTCGTTTTGAAGAACGAGCGGATGGAGACACTGACCACGGTGGTGGAGCAGTTCAGGCGTGCGAATCCGAGCTGGGAGAAGGTCCAGTCATTCGTTGTGGGCAAGGCTACCACCCACGGGGTTACGAGGTGCTCGTGGTGCTCACGTATCGGTGTTGGTGCAGGGACTGGGACAGCGGACTACAGCGGGTTCATGGACTACTTCACGTAGAACTGGGCGAGCTGCAGAGCAATGTGGTGCTCCTTCGAGCGGAACAACGCGGTGATGATGGGCGTGAACACGAACAACCGCCTCGAGGCGACGTGGCGCCGAGTGAAAGACATCGTGAATAAGTCGTATCAGTTGGACGAGAGCCTCCGCGGCGTTAACTTCCACCTGTCTACTCTGGAATCAGAGTACACGCACAAGTCGCACCGTATAGTCGCCAAATCCACGACAGCCACTTCGATGCAATGGCCGAGTTCGCGACTATCGCCACTGGGTATGCGGCGGACCTTGTGCACCACCAGTACGAGCTGTGGATGAAGGTCAACTCCAGGCTCGTCAAAGCGGATGGGATCTGCATCGTCCGGTTGGAAAAGACAGACTCGAGTGGCGACGGCACCGATGAAGTCGACAATGGCGCGCAACTGTACCGTGTCGACACAAAGTCGTGACTCTGTGACTGTCTATTCAGTCGCTCTCTTCAGCTCCCGTGCCGGCATGTGCTCTTTGCTCGACGCAAAGAAGCACTGGAGTCGGTGTTCCTGCCCCCAAGGCGCATTCGCCAGCGTTGGTTGCTCAGGTACGCGGCTTAGCACGACGAGGTGGACACGACTCTCCCAGCGTTCGAGATCGGCGAAGCCGTCAAAGATTTCCGCAGCAGTACGCTGGACAGGAGGAAGAAGTTAAAGGTTGCCAGCGAGATCTCAACTGGATCTGCTCGTCTATCAGCGCACCCGGGATGCCTCAGTTCAATATAGCACGTTCGACGCTCGACTTGTATCATCGCATGGTGGTCGCCGGCTAGATTGACGACTTGGTGTCGGTGTTATGAGGGACAGTCGGCACTACACGCACCCAAGGCACAGCGTCTCAAGCAACGCAGGTGACGACGACTCCAGACACTGCGTCTCCTGAAACGACGCAAGTGGCAGCGACTCAAGCGACGCAAGAGACACGGCGAGACAGAGCAAGAGCCACTTATCGAAACGGAGATGAAGACGCAAGCCGAGAGGACGGAAGGGACGGAGTTCGAGCTGGAGCAAGTGACGGGAGTCCAGACTGAGCCAGCTTCGCCCGCCAAGACTGTTCCAATAAACAGTCTCGCACAGTCCGTCGCCAATTCCGAACAGTCTGACGACATTCCCGAACAGTCCGACGCCAATGTTGCCAGTCCCGGACAGTTCCGTGCCAGAACCGAAGCGCTCCTGCCGCCACCCGCCTCGGCATCGACACCAATCAAACCTGTGTGCGAGTTCTCAAGTGGCAGCGAGACTGAGTTCCATGTCTCGGCGTCAAGTGTGAAGCGGGGGCGGCCAAAGTCTAAGACTGCAAAAACGAGCGAAGAAGAAGGTGCGGTGCTCAGCCGCCCAACGTGCGGTCGAGCTCCACAAAGAAGGCATCCTTTTCGCGCACTTCGATAGAATTCTAAAGGAGAGCGATAAGGGCGTAGTGACGATCGCAGGCGTGCGCGAAGTTGTTCCGTTGTTCCTAATCGACGACACCCCGCCGACCGGAGCTCCTACAGCACTATAGGCGACCGCCAAGACCACCGTGGTGCTTGGCAGCCAAATTTTCTGCGCCATACCGCACGACGTCGTGGTCAAAGCGGCGAAGTCCGTGACGACATTCCAGGCGACGCACAAGGGATTCGCCGAGAACGAGCTCTGTGTTCGTCTCCCAGGGAAGGGGACGTACGGCTCCTCCACCATCAACGCGATGCGAGTGTGGCATCAATGCATGTCTCGCCTGAAAGAAACAAGTCAAGCAATCGAATGGCTTCAATCAGACCCGAGAGCTGACTATGGCGAGGATTGACTTCGTACACAAGAGCCACACTGAGCCGTTGCCAAGGTCGCGACCTTGAACTTTTTCGGGCACTCCATGTCTGCGATCGACTTTGCCAAGACGACGCTCGTCACCGACTCAGCGATGACGCTTGGGCTGAACGCGCTACTTCCTGACAACGCTGGCTTCGTCGCGGTAAAGGCCCACAGGCATGTCGTGATCAACATGAATGGGGTCCTCAAGTTCATTGCAGACAACAACAGCACGCGGCGGTTGCTCTGCATGCCTGACTTCTTTCTTGATGCGGATCATTGGGCGGCAGTGTGTGTCGACACAAGCGCTCGTGTCATCTACTACCTGGACCCGTCCGGGTTGTGCCGACAGGCGCTAACTAAAGTGGTCGACCAGCTCTCGAAGGGGTTGGGTGGCGCAAGCTACTGTACTCGCTACCACCAGCCCTTTGAACAGCAGATGGACAACAACAACTGCGGCGTCTTCGTGGCGATGTGATATGAGACCATCACTTGCGCGAAGGTCTTCCCACCCGTCAACTGACGTCTTCTCCAGGCAGCTCGCTATCGCTACATGTGCATGTCACTCTAATACTACGAGCACATCTGCTCCAGTTCATGTTCAGTTCAATGTCTGGTCAGTTTCTGTGAGCCCTCGACGAGACTGAGTGGTCGCACAAATCATGTCGCTTGTCGCGAGACAGCGGTGACTCTAATGCCGTGTCTAATACTGCGCACGCCGTCACCAGTGCTGAGCTGCATACGAAGGTGTTCGACATTTGCGTTTTTAGATGTGGCCACTGACGCGGATATACTGTACTCGCTCGTTTAAGTTCGATTTTGCTTGAACTCAGCGCGCTGAATCTTTGACTCCACCCGCTTATGTATACGACACGCGCGCTTAAGTTCAAGTCTGCGCTCCCAATCTCATGTCTGATTGGGTACTTTAGAGCTTCCAGGAAGGTATGCGGATGTGTTGCTGAGGTGTGTACCATATGTTTTAGAACTCATCCCCCACACTGGCTCGTTTGAGAGGACTGTGACGCACTGTCACCATGGGGTATAAAAGGGCATTAAGGACTGTAACTGGAGTGCCTGCCTTATCTTTTTTTCCTTACTCTAATGTAACGTTTTCGTTCTTTTTCTTTTTCGCTACCCTAATTTTTACTTTTCGTTTCTTTCTTTTTCACTACCCTAAACTTTTTTCGTTTTATTTTGATATGCATGTCATGTAGTGCCTCTCCTTGTGTTTTTGCTTCTTCAGTGTTTCTTGTGGTGAAGTGCCATCGCGAGAAAAGGCGAATCAGTCAGAAGCACCCTGTCGCAAGAACCTGGGATCTGGCTCTAACGGCGTGTCCCGAACGTCTCGAATTGCTGAGTCCGTACGGACGTGTACGGCTCCAGTGAAGACAGCGACATCGTGCCTACCGACTGCAGCCGGACGAGTTCATCCCGAAGGAGCCTCTGAGAACGCAGAACCATCACGACTGACGATCGAACTTTGCCCGAAGCCTGCCAAGAGAGTCTACCCTGAGCGACGAGTACTATGTGCGACAACCCCAGCTGCCATCTCGACTGTCTGTCCCAGACCCAGCAACGTCTACATGAAACGATCCCGCTGCAGCTACAGCCATACACTTTCGCCCGACTCCACTGCGTCGGTGTCTTTGTGTCCGGCTCCAGCTGTGTCCGGAAGTGTCCACCAAGATGCAGAAGGTGTCCAGACAGTGGTACTTCAAGATGGTGAGATCGACATGGGACGATTGAACCTGGGACAAGAATCCAGTGCGACAATACGACAGGCACGTGTGTCTAACGCTCCAAAGAGGCAAGAAGCAACCAGTGACGCAAACCAAGAGAAGTCTCGAGAACGCAAAGACACGTGCTGGAGCGGCAGGGCGAGACCTG